>JARUPY010000329.1:600000-848487 GCA_029817715.1 Melastoma dodecandrum | reverse complement strand
GAAAGTCATACGACTCGGTCGAGTGTGATTCTTCTGCAGGTGGTATTGGAGTGCTTTGGATTTTCACATACATTCATCCCAGCTACGTCATGGCACTGCGTACACCACGGCCAGATTCGCCATTAGTAATCAAATGGGGAGCTGCATGGGCTTTTTCAGCAGTTCCAGGGGAATTCGTCAGGCGCCGTCCTTTGTCGCCATATGTATTTGTAATGGTTATGGAGGATCTTCCTTTCAGCCATATTGATGTGTAAAGGCCACAGAGTCACCGGAATTTGGATTTTCATTCCCGATGTCGGAAGGCAACGGTTGTCTCATTTGTGTTTTGCGAATGAACTGCTCATATTCTCTAGTGGAAAGCTGTTCCTCTGGTGACGTTGTGTCCCTTGGACACCGAATTGTTGAGATTTGGCGATCAGTCTGGTTTGAGACGATGAGTGTACAGAAGAGCGAGATTTTCTCTGGTGGAGTCCCGGAGGAAGGTGCAGACGTAGACTTTGGCTGTTTCTGGATTTGGCCGTGTGGGAGCTTCCGGTTCGCTATCTTTGGAGTGCCACTTATTACTAGGGAGGGCAATCCTAGTCAGAGACGAATTGCACGCCGTTGGTGGATTCCATTGCTAGTAGGAATTGTCATTGGACTAGTAGACATCACAGTCGCATGCTGGTAGGGCTGCAGTTGGGGTGAACTCGGTGTTATTTGCAACTCAGACATATTGGTCGTCTGGTAATTCCCACTGTCAATGTCGGTTTGGCAGGCGGTATGGAGCAGCTCATGTTGAGGTTCCGTGGTCGGGACCATCGATGGACCACGACAAGTGCCAAGGTAGAGTTAGAGTAGGCCGGTATGTAGGGCCGAAAGCACAGGGGGGCTGGGTCTTAAGCAGGTTACAGGGTGGAACCGAGCGGCAGATGCTTAAGGCACATTTGATCTACCTCTTCTTCGTATCCGGAGGACTCCGTATGGGCTCGTTGGGTGAGGACGTATCTTCTGAGAGACACAAGTCGTTCTGAGCAGGTGAGGCAGCTGGATAGGTGTCTCTTGGATTTGGAGACGATCATATTGACGTCTGAGGCACCTTGTCCGCTGACGTATCTCGTAGCGTATGTGTGATGGGAGTAGGATTTCCTTCTAGTATGATTCTTGGTCTCCATCTGGGCCCTTTGGTGTGAGTCTAGTTGGACGTGAGGTAAATCGAGCGGTCAGGATTCCTTATACTGTTTCTTGTGGCGGATTTTCTTTTTGGACTCCGTAGCTGGCAAGATTATGTTGTTGACAGGTGAATATGAGGGATTAATCGGCATTAGGCGTGTGTGTGTTTTGACAGGCTATATGAGCTTCATGCCGGTTTACATGTTACCCATCACCAGGTTCATACTTGAATTAAGGTTGTCTGGTCATTACGGTGCGATGGCCGTTTTCACTATTACTTCTGCATGGAGGTATATTTGCAGCGGAGTATGAGGACTGACTCATTGGGCTTGTTTTGTACTGGTTCTAAGGCTATGTTGCCAACGGTTCTCCTTTGTTCTATGGCTTCGGGCAGTTCAGGAAAAGGCTAATACACTTCGGATCTATAGCTACTTTTCTCTAGGTTATTTCTTTTTTCTTCGACTTAGTGCTTTATGTGGATTGAGAAGAGAGCGATTGCACAACCTTTTCTTCACATGCTCATACTACAGCGGAGGAGGTATGGCAGTACACTCTTGGTCGTCTTGTGAGCCGAATTTTCCACGTAGATTCAGCGCCATTATTAATCTTGTCCTAGTCCACACCAGCTGGGAGCCATCCTACGTCATCGTCGGGCCCTTCATTCGGATGTGTTTGCTGGATGTTGTTTAGTACGTGTTTGATGGAACGTAAATAAGCGTCGCATAGGCGAGCGTATGTTGCCTCCCAAGATACTGGCTACATTTATTCTTGCGTCTATCGCCACGTACATAAATTAATTTACTTGTTTTAGGTAAGATATATGGGGTATACCGTTAGTTTCGTGAGAGCTTGATTTACTGGGGTATGCCCTGTGTGGTTTTTGTATAGAATATTTTTTTTTATGGGTTATGGATTATTATCTTATCAAAAAAAAATAAGAACCCGAAATGTAAAACCATAAACATTAAAAGTTAAAACCATAAACCTTGTTTATTGCCCAGCAAATTCAAGCTAGCTGGTAATTTACAACTGGTTCTTTTTCCATCAAATCCTTGTTATTAACCCATTTTGTTTTTCCAGTTTACTCTCTCTAAGGGGGGAAGCTTCTCTCTCTAGAGATTTTGGGGAGCGGAATTTTGTAGCCGGACGCCAGGGGGGGGTGGAGTCCGGGGTCTCGATTAGGACCCTGAGGTGGAGTAAGGGTGTCAACTGGATTGGGTCTCGTCTTCTTGAGAGCTTTCCTACGACATATTGTGCCTTTTTGGTGGATCAACAAGGGTCGGCAGAAATCATCGCTTCTGAAATTTCGAATTTGCCGGGAGGGGGGGTTTCCGGTTCGTGCCGGCCCTTTGACCTTCCACCACCCGAACCAGCACGGGGGCATTGGCTCTCTATTCGCGATGTGGAGTACGATGTTCTTAGAAGAGTCTTCCTAGAGAGCTTTCCAAAAAACGATCTTGTGCGTCTCTTCAACGGATAAACACAGAGAAGCGGTTGGAAGCGTCGGAATCCAATGAGTGGCTGGCGGTTGGGATAGGTGTGGCGGCTAGGGTTTGGGTCTTCCCTCGTCAGCGGCCACGTCAACGAACAGTCAGCAGCTCGTCATGCAGCCACATCTAGCAGGTTCGCCACGTCAGCTGGCCCACGGTCACCCCAATGTGACTTCATCCTGTTGTCATCAGCAGCAGTCGGGCCAAAGTTGGGCCCAATTGGTGGGGCCCTTAGGTGCGCCGAGTGTGGGCACCGATTGGTGGGCCGAAAGTGGGCCTGGATCTTGGGCTCGGGTTGCGGCCGTTGAAGATGGGCCGGGGTCGGGCCCGGTCCGGTCAACGGCGGATCCCTAGAACCGGTAAACGGCCGGCAGACTTTTACGGCCATTTTTTCGCGCGGACTTATCAGCACAGGCCTGCCTATGCATCTCGAGACCTTCTTCTGGGGTTTGCCTCCCGGGCGTCAGATATGGCTGGTTTTTACCGTGATTTGCTACCCAGTTCCTTTGCAGACACTGTTCGGTCTTCCCGTCCAGAAGTCAGGATATGTTGAGATCGATTTTGGCTCTGGTGGGTCTCTAAATGATGCCTTCAGAGATTGCTGAGGAAGGGCAAGAGTTTGTGGAAGTATACTTTGGGTCGATTATGTCATTTGGTCGCCGTTTAGCCTATTGATGCTTATCAGTATGGACCACTCGCCTTCTCTGGGGTAAACAAGTCCTTGCGGATATTATGCGGAGTTGGAGACCTGGTTATGTTTCTTATGTGATTTCACTCAGATGTTCCTTTGATTGCTATTTGGGAGACGAGTGATTGGCATTGTCGTTGGTATCCCATTGGTGACTTCGACGCTAGACACCTGGTACCTCGGTTAGAGGGCTTTCGAGCCGAAAGAATGCTTGCCTTTATGTCTGAAGTTGAAGAGTATTTCTGTTGAGTTATTTCACTGGAATGGAGTGTCAGTACATTGCGAGAGGTCTGGGGACTCCTTTGCGCATTGATGCTAGGTTCTTTCTCACAGTCGGGCAGTGATGGGAAGTGCCGGAGGAGTACATATTGAGTTTGATGCCTCGATGGAACTGCATCAGTCATTGACGATTACTCGATACGAGGGGACAGTGCAATGGAGATTCAGCTTGAGTATGGAGTTTCGATCTCCGCGCTGTCAGTCTTGCTGTGTATTTGGTCATAGTTTGGAGCGTTGCCCACTGAACACGGAGGCGGGCAACTCGTACTATCATCATGTGGAGAGGGAGACACAGGAGGGCCCGTGCACAGAGGACATAATATAGAGGAACAGAGCGTGCTGAGAATGGCTTCGGTCGTTCCATCCGGCTGTACCGCCACGATGGATGTGCAGTTAAGCGAAATTGCTTTCTCAGGTCCTGCCAAGATACTCATTGAGGCAGGGAGAGACATGACATGATTTTCTGCTCGGGGAGTTGATTAATAACTGCAGTTGATGTGTGATTGAGGATCCCGCCCATGAAGAGGTGGTGGAGAGATCCTAGCTTGGCACTGGTGTTGTACGAGGGACAGATGGGGGACATGGATGCTCTTATAATCCGCGTCGGGTGGATGGAGTATAGTAGATGGCCCGATTTGTACTGTTGATGTCACCCACTGCACAATTACCTTCTTGTGAGCCATTGACCGTGAATACTGTTTTTTCTCAACTGTCGTAGCATAAAACATGGGGGAGAATAAGCACTATGGCACTCCGACGAATCCATGTACTGAAGATTGTGTACCGGGAGGATCTTCCGGAGGGTCTGCAGTGGCTTGTTGGGGCTGAAGATCGATGACTTCTCCATTGGTTAGGGCCTTGATCTTTTTGTTCCCAATTCCTCAAATGCTTGGCTTGTACTCTTTAATTATCCCTGGGCGAGGACTAATGTAAGCATTCGGAGCATTCCATAGGGGGTCCACCCGACCTACTGCGGGGTGTGTAAGAGTTCCGGATGCATTCGTACTGTGGAATCTTCGGTTTCAGAATTTCTCATAATCTTGTGACTACTGCTGGTGTTATCCCAATGGCACAGAGTTTTGATATACGAGTAGGTTATGATTAGCGATAGTTCGGATAATGTCGGTTTTGAAGTAACCGTTTGAATTTTTCTCGTAGGAATATTGTGCAGGGATACTTGAGTTTCAATTGAATGACATGAATTTTTGGACTTGCCGATTCACCAAGAACATCTTTTTCTTGGGCTGGTTTGATTAGGGGATCCGATCGTCTTTAAAAAGGTCGGTCTCGTTCCTACTGCAGCTGCCCCAACTTAGACTCCTTGCGAAGCCTGCCTAAGATAATTATTTCGTAAGATTGCTTCTATCAGTCCAGCAGTTCCTTATGAACTCATGACCAATGCACTCTCTAAGGGGGCTGAAAATCTTTTTGGAGGTTGGCATTAATCACCAAACCTTAGACAAATGATCGTTTGTCTCAAGCACGTAAGAGGATTACTATATTGACTTCTCTGTTTTACTATGCAGGTGAACTTCATCAAGTATGTTGTTCTCGGTTGATTATGTGTAAGACAATGTTCCTGCTTTAAGTTCTTTCTTTTCCGTCAGTTCACATTCGACGATAATTTCAACATACCCTCATTGGCCGCCGCTTTCTAGTACTGATGCGTTTTGTCCAGAGGTGTGAATGCTTTTTTCCTGCTTATCTTGCTGTATGTTGTTTTTGAAGTTAAACCTAGTGGTGATCATCTTTTGCATCATTCTCTCCTAGTTACCGAATTCAAGATTAAACAATGGAGAATGGTGGTATCTGCGGTTTGAATGCCGGAACTGCGGTTACTCGGAATAGCAATAACGAGTTTCATGTCTGCTTTACAAAACGACCAACGAAAAAGATTAGCATTATGCCTCTCGGTGGAAAATAGGATATTTACTTTGCCGCACCTCACTAACCCTTCTCAGGGTACAGTTCGTCGTAAGCCTCTCGCTGCCATCAATTAACATACTTTGTGCTCTTACTGCATTGAACTCCATCTTCCTTAAAAACGACCTTGAGACAGGGAAAATGGCATCCTTGCAATCCCTACGGTCCCAGCGGCCTCACCTCCAGAAACTTCATAACCGATCCGGTCGAGCCTGGAGATATTCCGAGCAAGGGCGTTCAGTTTGCTGTCCCCAATAGCACGGAGTTTCTGGATTCTGCCACGGTAATTCTCGCCTCATTTCTCTCCAGTCGAGGCTATGTTTAATTGGTGGAACCACTTTACGTCAGACGGTGTTTGCCATGTCACTCACGTAGGCGACTCATTCCTCTGGGGCTCCACGAGGGCTTTCCCTTCTCGTTTCGCTGGTAGCAAAGCACGGATCGGACAGGTTTCTGTTGGATATAGTGGAGATCCTACATAGCGTTACGCGGAGTCAAGCTTTGGTAGGATCAAGGTCGTTCAATCGGCCGAACCTAATTAAGTTTCCTCTCTCATGTTAGGACTGGGCATGTTTGCGTCATAAAGCACAAAAATGGCTAATTTCATTGTGCATCCAAAAGCATGTCAAGTTTGACTTTGTAGGGAAGGGTTGGTTGGTTGTATCCAGAATTTGCCCGTCTTTTAAGCACTCACTGACTGTCGCCCCATAGCCCTCCTCCGGCCGGCGTGTTAACCCCACCTTTTTCTATACCATATTTAATTAGAATGACTCCTAATTTTAATAATGGAAGACGTGGTCTTTTTTAAAAAAAGGTAAATATGAATGAATTAAAAATTATTAAGTATTAATATATATTTGACATGTGAATTGAATGGAATTGGGGGGTGGGGGGGGAGTACACTGCCACGCCCCACCTTTCACGACCCTCCAATTTATACAAAAAAAGTATCTCCTTTATAACTATTGTCCGTTCTTGAGCTATTGAGATCGGAGGATCCGTTCTTCGGGACTGAGGAAATGGAAGGTGACGGCGAGGGCCCCCGGTAAGATCATCCTGTCCGGCGAGCACGCCGTCGTCCACGGATCCACCGCCGTCGCCGCCTCCATCGACCTTTACACCTTTGTCTCCCTCCGCCGCTCCTCTTCCGGTGACTGTCCCCTCCCCCGCCCCCGCCATTTCTCCATTGTTCGCCGATTTGAGCTGTTTTCTTTTTCTCCGTTGCTTCTCGTTGGACAATCTTGACTGCGTGCGCGGTTTCTGCGCCATGATGGCCGTTGCTAGTAATTTGTTGATTCAGTGAGGGTATCTTCCCGGGTGATTCCCAATTGGGCAGGCATGAATGAATGGCTTTGTGAATAATGTTGCTGCATATGACTCTTGTCTGTGTTCGCGCTTTGACCGTCAGAATTGATGTGCTGTGCCTCTCGTGTATAGAGAATGAATGGTACGCTCAGACTACAGCTCAAGGACGTCGGGCTAGAGTTGTCATGGGATGTCGGCCAAATCAAAGCATCTCTGCCAGAGCCTGATGGTTTCAACCGCTCCATGCCAACTACGTGCCCGCAAGAGTTTTCTGAAGCGATCGCTGCTCTTGTCGCTGAGCAAAATATCCCTGAGGCCAAGATTGGACTTGCTGCAGGAGTTTCCGCTTTCCTGTGGCTTTACACCTCCATAAGAGGGTAATGTGCATGAACTTACCAGATTTTCATTCTGATGACATTCCTGGGTCTCATCCTTTTACTTTTTACCTCTGGGTGCTCTGTCAGATTCGAGCCTGCTACTGTTGTTGTTAAGTCTGAACTGCCTCTAGGTTCTGGCTTGGGTTCATCTGCTGCATTCACCACAGCTCTCGCCGCTGCTCTTCTTGCTTCCTCGAGCCCTGGAAGCTTGGACAGTAGTAGACAGGGTTGGCTTGATTTTGAGGATGACAAACTTGATTTGTTAAACAGATGGGCATTTGAAGGCGAGAAGATAATCCATGGAAAGCCATCTGGAATCGACAATACAGTAAGCACCTATGGTACGTATTTCTACTGACGTTGAATATTTTTGTTTACCTCTGGATCATCATGGTTCCAAGCTCAATATTAGTGAAGCATTCAGACAAACTCTAGGGAAGTACTATCAATCGTACCGCTACAAGCCAAGCCTATTGTAATGGGCATTGTCGAATGTGCTTCAATAATTGTCCTTGATGACGTTTATGTTTTGGGTTGACTCTTACAAAAGAATGACTTGATCGCAGGTAACATTATCAAATTTAAATCTGGTAATCTGACCAGGATTAAGTCCAACTTTTCACTGAAGATGCTAATCACCAACACAAAAGTGGGAAGGAACACAAAGGCGTTAGTTGCAGGTGTTTTCCGAAAGGACCTTAAGGCACCCTGAAGCCATGGCTTCTGTGTTCCGTGCCATGGATTCTATAAGCACGGAATTCGCCATGCTCATTCAATC
Source organism: Melastoma dodecandrum (assembly GCA_029817715.1). NCBI lineage: Eukaryota > Viridiplantae > Streptophyta > Magnoliopsida > Myrtales > Melastomataceae > Melastoma > Melastoma dodecandrum. The sequence goes on along the minus strand of JARUPY010000329.1, from coordinate 840,495 downwards.
CCCTGCAGCGGATGAGCTCGCAATCACAGAGAATGAAGAAAAGATCGCAGAGTTGATGGAAATGAATCAAGGCTTACTGCAATGCTTGGGGGTGAGCCATGCAGTGATAGAAACTGTCCTGAGCACCACAATAAAGTACAAGCTTACTTCCAAGTTAACCGGAGCTGGTGGCGGTGGATGCGTCCTTACACTGCTTCCGAGCAGTATCCTTTTGCACTGTTCCTGATATTTTGTCTAATCCTGTTTTTAACCGTGTTTGCATTCTGAGATTTGTGGTTGTTTTGTGAAACTGTCGTCCATTTATCCTCCTTGACCCCTCCAAAATCAGTGCTATCAGGTACGCTGGTTGACAAGGTTATCGCAGAATTAGAATCTTGCGGGTTCCAATGCCTGATTGCTGGAATTGGTGGGAAGGGAGCTCAAGTTTCTTTCATCAGCATGTCCTGATCTTTGTAGGGTCACTCTCCAGAAATTTTGTGATGTGATGTCTTCTGGCATTTATTGGGTTTTACCTAGTGGCTATGCCCTTCTTTTGTTGTACATTAGTATCCTACCAAATTCTGCATTAGCCTGTGGCTATTGTTTGGTTGGTGCTCCTCGTGTTCTAATTGGATATGGCTAGGGCATATCTTTTGAATGTTAAGAACTCTACACCAAGCAATACGATTCTAAGAATCAATTCTTGTTGTTGCTGTTGTGTAAACATTCACCAGCACCTTGTACTTTTCTTGAGCTGGTTAGTTACACACAGACATATGTAGTAAAGCCAAAAGCGTGGAGGGGTCATTCACTCAACCATTAACCATGGATCAAAGCATCGCCTGTGACTCCAGGGAAGTATTGTTTGTTTCCTCATGTGATTAAATTACTTTGATAGGAAACTTTCTCCACGACTAAACCATCAATACGCTCACCAGTGGAGCGATGGACCTGACATGTGATGTGGGATGATAGAAAGTTGCAGGTTAGGAAAACCAAGCAACGGCGCAAACCTCGTGTGGGTGGCCTACCAGCTTCACGTGAGTTGGGACGGCCAGCAGATGCTCACCATCAACAAGGAGGAGCACAAGGTAGTGTCCTGGGGAAGGTAAATTCAATGGCAAACCAAATACTACATGATTTGTTGCTTATGGTGACAGCCCCAAGCTGCTTCATAGAGGAACAAAGACTAAAGTAGTAGTTGGAGCAATTATGTTTAAGCTTTGTGCAATAGGTCAGTTCACTTTTAAGAGAAGGGTGTCTTGGGCATTGATGATATCTTAAAGTGAGCTTTTCGGGTTTGTGGACCAACCAGAATAATCATTATGAGATTTGAAATCGACCCAAAAGAATCTATCAACAGAATCATTTTGGCTCTTCCTGTCAATTTGGACTCTTCTTTGGTAGACATGAAGAATTATAGTGATTACTGAATATAGGGCCAGGCGCCACTTGGGTCATGCTAATTGTTTGTATGTTGGTTTGTTTTTCATTCCTATATGCTGTCAGTTCAGGGATGCTGCTGGTTTAATCCGTTTTTCCTATCGAGTTTATGCTTCCAGGAAGAACTCCCCTGGTCAATTGGTTGGCGATAGACATGTCCTTCCAGCAGCTCGGACCATGTTTGGCAAATCAAATCATTAACTGATGAACTAGTTGTCTCTGAAATTCTGGTGTGACATAAACCATGGGGATCTGTGTATTACAAGTTTTCTTTGGCAGCACTTGCGTTTGGTTGTCAGTCTGAATTGAAAGCAACAAGCTTTACTGTTTCTATAATTAGTCAAGAAGACCCGACCGATCTATTAGATTATCTGATAAATCAGGATTGCTGTTATGTACTTAATTTATCTATTTTGCTATGCCTTCTTGTCGTATTTCTTAATATAACCATGCATGTTTCTACACGCAGCCAATCTGCGGCGCCCAAAATGGTCGGCGGCGGCGGCGTTCCAGAGGTCTTTTGTATCACATGGCTTTGCAGCTGAAACTGGTCATGGCAGTGGAATGTTTCGGGTCTTCTCTTCTAGGCCAGCACACCCTGATACCGCAAATCTTGGTGGAGTGATCGACCTGGTGTCATTCCTCGTCGGCTTCCATCTCTAGCTGCAGACAACACTCTTTGAAAATCTCCAGAGTTACATGTAATCTGAAATCATATTGAACAGGAAATTCTTCTCCAGTCTGTTGATCTGGGCCGTGCTTATATCTCCCACCTTAGCGAAATAAGCGTTGTTGTAACCCCTGTGAAAGCAAAAACAAAGGTTTTTTCTACTCGGTCTTATAAAATTATTGTCAAACACCAATCTGCACTCACAAATCATCCAGGAACATCGAGGCAACGAAAGTACTCGTTATCGGTAGTCGGTGCACATTCAGATAGGTGAGGTAACACCGGGTCCGATGCAGGTACCTGTTGATATACAAGTGCACCAACACGAAGCAGGAGGAACTGCACCCCGAGTACTTGTACACGCGTTCCAGGCACTGTCCAATGCTCCTGGAGGGCGCCCTCATGCAGTGGAAGATGCTCCTGGAGGGCGCCCTCATGCAGTGGAAGATGCTCATGGAGGGCGCCCTCATGCAGTGGAAGATGGTGACGGCGTCCTTGGCCTTCGACATGCGGAACGACTTCTCATTCTTGCGGGCTGTCTCCTCAAGGAAAGACTAGAGGTAGAGCAGGAGCCGGGGAGTCTCCGCGGCAGAGGGTGATTCCTGGCCGACGCAGCTGGTCTTTGGCATCAGCCCCATGTACTCCAAGTCTAAGCTGGTGCAGTACGTGTGTGGACATCTCCATCTCCTCCCTTGAACCGAAACCAAATCGAAAGGTAAACAGAAATCGTTAATATCTTCCAAGCCATGTATATTGTGGATTCGGGGGGGGGGGGGGGGGGGGGGGGGAATTCGGTCGAAAAGCTCCCTTCTTCAGCTTAAAGTCACAGCAGCAGAGAATAACAAGATAAAGATTTACCGTTAAACCAAAATCATAAAGCCATAAGCAATTAAAAGGAAAGGGAAATGAGCAAATAAGGAGAAGAACCCAGAAAACTTTAGACGGCAGGACACGATTCTCCTTTCGTGTCCTGTATTGGGGAGTTGAGTTGAGGAGGAGCTGCTCAATGGGAATTTGGTTTCTTGGAGGAACAAAGTACAATGAAATGGACATAAGAGATGGGAGCAAGTTCCGGGGGGGGGCGGGGTTTACCCTCTGTTTGCTCTCCTGTTCCCCAAGTGGGACAGACAGTATAGGAGAAAAGAAAGAATACGAGCTAGAGGAAACACTAATCATTCAGACACTGCAAATGTACGATGCTGATGATATCCCTTTTGTTTATGTGGTTTGGATCAGAAGGTTGGGTTTTGTATGGATTTCACCGCTGTCTGGATTTAATTGAATGTATTCCTCGATTTTATTTATTTAATTTTATCTATCTCATTTGGAATCTTTCCATGGAGATTGTTCTTTCCCATGTACAACCTCTTCAACTTCTGAAGGTTATCCGGAGTGACCGGTATGGAGGGTCATCAGCCCACTTAGATTCCCGATTCCAGCTGGTATGTCTCCAGTCAGACGGTTGCCAAGCAGATTGAAGTAATAGGGATCTGCTGAAAGATCACCAAATCGGCCGAAGGTAAAAGAATCTTGAGGTTCTCAATCTCCTCAACTCCAGGAGAAACTATTCCCTCCATCCGGTTCAGGCTAATATCGAGCAATGTCAGCTTCAACAGATTGGTGAGGGTGACTGGGATCTCGCCATTCAGGCTATGCATAAGCAGATACAGCTTCTCTAAGTTCTGCAGCCCAAGTCCTAACTCTGGTGGAACCTTGCCGGCCAACCGATCCGCCTCCAGCAAAATTTCTCGTAAGGAGGTCCAGTTACTTATGGATGGAGGTATGGTTCCTTCGAGAGAGTTCAAATGGAGTTACATTATCTCCAAATTAACTAACTCTCTGAGCTCCGACGTGATCTTTCCTATAAGGAAATTACTAGCCAATTCCAATTGTGTCAACCTTGTCAAATTGGACAATGACAGATGGGATATGTCCAGTGAGGTTATTTACAGAACGGGTCAAGTAGGCCGAGCTCATCAGGAATAACCCCCACCAGACTGTTCATAGTCAGGTCCATTATTTCCAACTTTCAGCAGAAACGTATGGACTTTGGAATCACACCCTCCAATTTATTCCCACTGAAGTTCATGATTTCAGCTCGGAAAGTCGACCTATACCATCAGTTATTGCCCCGGAGAAGCCATTTCCCTGCAAGGAGAGTCTGGTAAGAGAGGAAAGATTGAACAAGAATGGTGATATACTTCCCTCCAAGCCTTTTGTTCTGAGATCCACCTCCTCGACACGGTTCTTTGTGTTCGTATGGCAGGTCACTCCGCTCCAGTTGCAAAACGGGTTCCCTGTGTTCCAGGATCGTAGGTAGTCTTCTGGATCATGAGTTATCCCGTCCTTGAACTTGAGAAGGGCTTGGCAGTCTGTGGAGTTCTCACAAGCTTGATATGTTGAAGCTGAAAGCAGAACTAGACAAGCGAGATACAACAATGCGGAGAGCGCCAAATCTTCTCCATGTTCATCCCCATGAGAAAAGAGAACCACCCATGAGAACGGAATCATTCGGACATCAGCTCTTCGCGAAAGCTTCTCGAAAGTTCCACTGAGATGGTAAATTTTAAGGTGACGGTTTTGAGTTTACAAGTTTACGTCCTATATTTAATGCAGGCAGAGAGACGCCAAACACATATTGCTGGTTGTTGAACGTTGACAGATTGACTGGAAGGGCCACCCAGAAATTAATTATACTATATAAATATATATATATGCATAAATCTGAATCTTTTGTGTTGTTTCCTATTAATTGAAACAGAACTTTAGTCAATAAAGGCCGCTGAAAATGACTGCGAGCACCGCTGCAATTAATTGCTATAGCTGTCAAACATTCAAGAAATTCAAACATGGGGACACATGGCATTGCGATTATAACAGTCATATGCGTGGATCTGGTGAAAGATGCTTTCGGTATGTGCTAGTATATACATTTAAGAGTGTTAGAAGTGCAATTTTAGTCAAGACCGTCTAAGATGGAGGCGGCTCCCTAATTTCAGTTCATTGCATTGTTTTCTGGGAATTGTTTGCGAGATTGTCGGAGAGAACGCTATGGGAACTCTCTTGGAGCGAGTCTTTGACTATCTTCACCGAAACAGGGGATACAGTGATTTCGTCTGATACATTCCTGGTTGGTATTAGCAGAAGTTTAACCAAAAGCCAAGTACAGCCGTGGTCTCAGGCAATACGCTCTATCGAACTTTGTTGAGATTGTGGCAAACATCCTTTCTGCTCATAGCATGGCCAATAAAGGCACTTCGTCTAATATCAGTTCACGTGTTTACAGTGATTTCGTCTGATACATTTCCTGGTTGGTACTAGCAGAAGTTTGACCAAAAGCCAATTACAGCCGTGGTCTCAGGCAATATGCTTCTATGGAACTTTGTTGAGATTGTGGCAAACATCCTTTCAGTTCATAACATGGCCAATGAAGGCATTCCGTCTAATACCAGTCCACGTGTTTAGTAGAACTCGTGGACTGCTTCTTCAGCCTTGTGAAACGATTGTTCTCGAACTTAGCTTTGATGATGAGAGAATAGAGCAAGTCTGCCTCTGCTGAAGTATCATATGGCACATCCATTATACTGCAATAGTAAATAAAAACTCAGTGTATTGGATGCAGTGGCTTATATGCCCGCTAGTGCTAAATCTAATGGAAAAACTGTTGAGGATAAAAGTTCACCGATAAGACCTGTCAAGCAGTTCCTCGAGGATGACACGCTGAGAAGGAGTCACGTAATGGATGCAGCTTCTAGGGCATTGACCGACTGCTACCTGAATCTTGTAGTTTTCCTCATTTCCTGATTAAGAGAGCAGTTTCAATCATTCTTGCAAGAATTCGCTGCCACTCACCCCCTGACAAACTACACTTACCTTGAGAAGTCGCTCTTGCAGTACCTCTTGCTGTCGTAAAAGTGAAAGCATATGGTGCTGTTTTCACGCAGGAATATGGGCACGCTGCCAATGACAGATACACAAGTTGAGATCCTTTCACATCATATGAATGCACTAACCTTGGCGTTCACATGGACAGAGATATACAGGGAAAACAGCATACCTTTGCCAATGCAAAGAAGCTCGTTGACAAACACGTCGAGAGCTTCACACTCTGGATTGTCGAAAGGATCTGAGCACTCCCTGCAACAAAGCAGAAAACTTTACACCCTGTTGGCCCTGCAATTCTTCTTCATCGAAAAATCCAACTCTCAGAGTCTTCTCAAATGTGAAATAAATAAAGACGATGTGAGGATGAATAAGAAGGCAAGAACTGTTTGCTCTACCTCTCAATGATCTCCGGACGGCTGTAGCAGGACAACATCTGCCAAACATCATCAACCACCACCAAGTTCACGAACTCAGTTCAGAAAACATCAGTTACCAGTTCTTTGCAACAAAATGAAGATTTCGGAAAAGTTTTGGCAGGACACAAAATTCCTTTTGCATCGTCGAAACCAGTCACCAACAAGAACTGGATAAACAGCCGCTGAGTCAAAAGACAACAGATTGGGAGTGTACCATGAACTCAATTATGCATAAAAATCAGCAATCAACGGTATCGAGCTTTCTTTTCCTTGCCCCTACCTCATACGCTTGTATCACACGTCTGATCATGACGTCAGTGCCTCCTCCGGCCCTGTTGACATCGGGATGAAATTGCTTCACCTTCAACCCAAAAACCAGAGCAGGAAGACAACCAATCAGACATAATGACGACTTTCCAGGGAAACGGGATTTCGTTTGTTACCTTTGATCGAAATGCGGTCTTAAGCTCCGCAGCCGAGCATCCAGGCTTCACTCCGAGGATGTCGAGGGCCGAAGAAATCACGTCTTCCCCGTCAGCACCTCGACTTCTCGCTTCGCAGATAGTTCCGAGGTGGGTGCCTCGCCGATCTTTACAGGAATTAGTAGAGGGAAATCTGGGAAACGCGGGAATTGAACCCTGTAAGAACAAAAGCTTCATCCTTTCGACACTTGGTTTGGTTAAGTGGCGGTCTGCTGAAAGAGCCCGATAAATTCTGGGCAAAAGATGTCAACCACACGATGACCTCTAAGGCCTTTTTCCAGAGCTGATACCTGCAGGTGAGCTGTTTGGTTTTATTTCCCAACCAAGGCATCACTTCACTCGTAATCTTGTATGGGATTCAACCCCCAAACTTTGTTGCATTTGGTCGTTCGGGATGCTTGTATTCATCGTCGTATCACACACATATATATATATTTCAATTTTTCACAACGGTTGAGGAGATCCTTCAGAACACGGCCTCTCTAGTTAAAGGCGACAATGTTAATGGAATTCAGTATCGATCCGATCATTTGTTCGCTGAAAACCTACGCACAGCTATACGGAAATAATTAGTAAAATGACGAGAAAAGTATCCTTCTACGAAATTGTTCAAAATATTTTGTTGATTTCAACCTAAGAAGTCTCAATTTAGTTTATAATTTTGATTGTTTTAAAGATTTAACGTAAGAATGAAAATAATAACTAAATAAAATTAAGTATAGAACAAATCAATGAATGAAAAATTGGGATTATAATTCCCTTATCGTCAATGAACCATATGTACTCTCTCTTTCTCAATTCTCTCGGTTTCACGTTTACTAACCACAATTCTTATAGTTTGTTAGGCCTCTCTCGAATTTATAGCAGTGAATTATAAATTACCCGTAAATATATATCTCTATAGTGATGTACAAGCAACTATAATTCTTTAAGTGTCAATTATTGTCTTAGTTACCTACGAGCGTATATCTCTATACTCCTCTGAGTTAACCTGATCTCTCAGGCTTAACTTAGGTTTTGATGACCCATTTTAGCTCATTTTTCTCCTTCTAAAAGCAGCGGGAGCGCTTGGAATGGCTGCATTTCCGATTCTTGCTAGCTAGGCAATCGAAATTCCTGCCTGCGGGTGGTTTCCATAAGGATTCGTGTGCTTGTCATTGCCGCAGATAGTAAGCTCAAGCGTCATTTTCCACAAGTCTTTTGCTGGAAGGCCCAAACCACAAAGGTTAACGTTGTGCTCATTGTTTTCCATCGGGACTGCGACCTACTTTTTGGTGTGTCCTCGACGATGTGTGAACTTTTGATCAGGGTGGACGTCCTTCGTAGTTGTATGGTCGTTCTCGAAAGTCAGGCATCAATCCAGATGACAGCAATGTCCTTGCTATTTTCTCTTTTACGGTCCTTTATGTGGGGAGATGGTGACATTTAGTCAAGTAGTCCTTGAAGTCATGAGACATCTCGAAGGAGCCTATGCTCTAAATTTCAAGAGCAGGCATTATCCAAATGAATTGATTGCATGCAAACGGGGTAGTTCTTATTGGTCTTAAGGTAAAGTTCTTATTAAATTGAATAATGATTTCGCTTTTTCGCTGTCCAATTAAATTTACTTTCACTTAATCTTTTGTTTGATAGGTTTTTCGCTGTTCTATGTTCAATGTGCACACAAGCATGTGGTTTGCTGGCGTTTTATTTTCAGAATCTTTCTTTTTCAGGAATTTACTGATGATACCAGCAATGCATTTGCTTGATGCAAAATTTCCTTCAATGAATGGGAATCCCAAAGAGCTATTTCTGTCTAGCGAACACAGTAGTTGAGCATACTAAAAAGGTTCTGGGGATTGAGGATGGGGAAGTCGTTCATCTAAAGTTACTTTATCTTTTGGGAATTTATACAAATGAATGTTTTAGGTCTAGTATTAAATAATCAAATTCATTGTAACTATAGACAAGTCCATGACATATTCCAATAGTAGTAACTAAATTTTATCTCAAGGGGAGCACTAATATCCTTTTACGTCCTGCATGACGAGGAAATTGATTCTACCTGCGAAATGGAAGAATGGCCGTTTCATGATGCTAGTTTTTGACCCCGTGGGAATGAATCGAACCTGTGAATGCATTCATCCATCCACTGGGACATATTTTATTTATTAGTAGGAATAGAGAATGATACTTTTGCAGTAAGCATGACATTTCTCTTTTAATTTTCTGATATTGGGCAGCAAATTGAAACAAAATTTCTATATAAAAAGTTGTTTATTTTGCTTATGATGGCTGTGTCGATTATGAAGTTTGACTGCAAGAAGAAAAAACATGGAAAGGTTCTTGCAAGACCCGCTTCAGTCCAGAGAGTCTTATCTGTTCTATAGATGGAAGTGAAGCAAATAAACAAGGGAAAGTACGAACATTACATGCAGAAGGAAATTCATGCGCAGCCAGAATCACTAACTACCACTATGAGGGGTCGTCTAATATGTGGAGGCTCCTGCAAAGCTAGGAATGTCCTCCTCGGTGGACTTAAAGACCACCTCAAGATTTTATGAAGAAGCAGGCAAATCTTGTTTATTGGGTGTAGAACTAGTTATAATGCTGCTTTAGCTGCCATACCCATTTTGGAGGAACTTTCTGGTGAGTATTGTTTCTCTGGTTAAAATATTATTTATGATCATGTGTAAAAAATTTCTCATGTTACTACTATGCCAATAGGTATTCCTGTTACAATGGAAGTTGCAAATGATTTCATGGATCACCAAGGCCAATCTACAGAGAAGATACAACTATTTGTGTCAGTCAGTTTGGTGAAACTGCTAATACATTACAAGCACTGCACTATGCTCTAGAAAATGGCGATTTATGTGTTAGCATAAGTAATACAGTGGGCAGTGAAATTGCCAGATATACACATTGTGGCATTCAAATAAATGTGGGATGTGAGATAGGCGTTCTTAGTACCAAGGTATTTGTCTATGTTTTGCGGGATAATTGAGAATTCAGACTGTTAAAATCTTTATATATGTTACTGGCTATCAGACTTATACCAGCCAGATATTGGTTATGGTAATGATGGCATTGGCGGGGCTGACACCATATCTAATCAGGCGAGAAGGGAGGCAATAATTGATGGCTTATTTGATTTACCAAGTACGTGAGGGTTTCTCTCATGATCTTCGTGGGGTTTTCTCATTTATCTTCTGGAGGAATTTCTGACATGTTTTTTCTATTAATTTCTGCAACTTGTAGATGATAACAAAATGAAAGATCTCGCTCAGCTCCTGATCATGGAGCAGTCGCTGCTTGTGTTCGAAGGGAATACGTGCCACGGTTCAGGAAGGAGCGTTCAAAGTCCAAGAAGTGGAGCTTATGCACAGCGAGGGGATCCTCGCTGGTGAAGTGACGCATTTTTTTCTGGCTTTAGTTGACAAAAATCAACCCATACACGATGCTTGCTTCACCGTTAATTTGTTAGCTATTGGGGCACTTAATAGCTGTAGTGCGAGAAGTTAGTTTTTCGTTATGTGTACGTCCTGCTAATCTGCAAACAACAAGCAACAGTCGGTAATCCAGCCTCTTCATGCCCGCAAAGGGCGCCTCACTGTAATGTGCTCTGAAGGGCCGCAGCAGCTTGCCCTGGAAGTTGTTGTCGGGTTGAAGACTGACTTCAACCTGTTGTGGTTCCTCTTCAGGTATGGAAATTTAACATCATTGCATGAACTTGTAAGGGTGGTAAATATAAGCCATTCAAGCTTTCTCTGAGCTAGAGGGTGCCCCAGTGATGTTTCTTTTTCCTCTTCTCCGCAAGTCTAAATTGAATTAGGTCTGGTCATGACCCAATAATCAGCTTCCACTAGTAACAGTAGTTAACACGTTCTTCGTTAGGCAGAAACAATCAGTTGATTTAACTGTCGGTTAATTTTCTGATGTGCATTCTATGGATCATTGTTTTCTCCATTGCCACAGCATCTTATGCTGAGAAGTGGGGACCTGTTTCTCCTTTCTTTCCGTTCCGTACATTTACAGGCTTATTCTTCCCTCTGCCTAAGATCATTAAGCTATCGCCCCATTTTGAGCTTTCCCATGTTTCCGATGCGCAGTTGTTGGCGTGTATCATCTGACGGTCTTGAGAGGGCATAATGTTGACTAGCCCCGGAATCTCAATCTCTCCAAGAGCGGTACGACCCAGTTGGAGGAGGTTTCTTTCTGATAGTTAAATATCGGTAGCATTCTTATATCTTTGTAACTCTTCCCATGACCGACTTTGTTGTTGGTCCTGGACCTACCAACACCCCTCCACCCCGGGCAGTTTCTCCTAATGTTCCACAAGAATGGGCGGCGAATTTAAGTTTGCCTCCTGGTTGCAGATTCTTTCTTTGCGAGTCGATTAGGAATCGGATTTTGCTCTTAGGGGTAAAGAAATAGAAGGTTAATTGATTAAATGGCTCTCTTTTACTGGTTTTACTCTAAAGTGCCCATTGATTAACGGAATTAACATATTTATTTTTTGGTAGACAATTATTTTCGAACAGTGATGAAAGGAGGGAGTTGGACGGGTGCCTGTAATAAAAATAGACATGTCGGCCGGATTAACGTGTCAGTTTAAGCAATAGAAAGAATTAAGAAGAGGTTAATCAATTTGGAGTTTTGTACGGAAATACGGTTAGTTTTAAAAAAAAATTGCGAAATACGGTCCCAGTATTGTAAAATATAATTTTACCATCGAAGGGGCGTGTTTTGAAAACGCACCTCTTAATTTACAAAGAGGGTGCGTTTCAGTCTATAATAGGAAGGTGCGGGTTTTAAAACGCGTCCCTTAATTTACAAAGAGAGCGCGTTTCGGTCTACAATAGGAAAATGGGGGTTTTGAAAACCCGCCCCTATGCGGTATCCGGACACAACATGAGGGCGATGTTTCAAAACACGCCCTCATGCAGGACCCGTCCCTCCAACTCTAGGAGAATTTCGCCAAGTGTTGGGGCCCCTTCCGGGCATACACAAGGGGCGGGTTTTGAAAACTCGCCCCTCCTGGGAATACACAAGGGGCGGGTTTTAAAACCCGCCTAACCCGCCCCTTCAACATTTGGACGAATTCGCGGAGTGGGGACGGAAGGTTTCGGCGTCGGAAACCCGCCCTTCTCATAACCCCTAACCCGCCCCTCAAGTAATTGAATAAGGGGCGGGTTTCCCCCCCTTGCAGCTTAAGTCGTGTCCCTTATCCCCAAATTCATTATACCCAAACCCGACCCCTGACCCCCAAACGCCCGACGCCCGAGCCCTCGTCCTCCGTCCGCCTTCCTCCGACCGTACTTCGTCATCCACTACTTCTCCTACGCCCTTACGTACTTCGTCCTCCGGCCCCACGCCGTCACCCCCTCCGCCCTCACGCCGACGCCCTTTGTCCTTCGCCCTTTACCGCCGCCCTTCGTCCTCCGCCCATCACCCCCTCCGTCATCTGCTCTTTATCGCCGACGGCTTCCTCGTCTCGGTAATTAATTTATGTTTATGCCGTGAAATTATGTGTAGTTGAAATTAGGTTTTAGTTGAAGTTAGGGATTTAGTTGGAATTAGGTTTTAGTTGAAATTAGGGTTTTAGTTGGAATTAGGTTTTAGTTGAATTTTTTTTAATTGGAATTAGGTTTTAGTTGAAATTAGGTTTAAGTTAAAATTAGGTTTATTTTGAAATTTTGGGTGTAATTGGATTTACGTTTTAGTTTAAATTACGTTTTAATAATGTTTATTTTGTTACCATTATTTTGATGATTAATGGTATGTTGTTTGAATTTTTGTAGGTATTAGTAAGTTTGAAGAAGTAGTTAATCGCTAAATCGTAAGTATTATCTTACGTTTCAATGTCTCAAGTTCATTTGTTGTTGTATGGAAATGGGAGGATTATTCATGGTAGTCAAGGAGTAAGTTATAATAAGGGTCCATTGAAACGTATAAAAGTACCTGCGGATGTCGACTATGTGCAATTTGAAAGGGTCATTGCTAATGCAATGAGATTAAACGAAGGTAGTAGGCTGGAATATGTCATAGATATCCCGTTCCTTCGTATAGTCCTTCCAGCATAAATTTTATGCTAGTACTTATTGGTGATGATGAGTATGCTAGGTTGTTGTATGAGTTTGCAATGTCAAATGGTGACCGCATTCAAGAAGTGTATGTGATATCAGTTTATGAAAATTCCAGCAATGAAGGGAGGCCCCAAATTCAAGAAGTAAGTATGGTAGTAACATGTAGGCCGTAGGAGTGAATGTGGATGAAGGGTTAAATGTCATGCAAGAGAGAATGAAAAATTTCGAAGTTAGTAGAAATATTCGTCAATTGGTACCGATGAATGAAAGATGTAGCGGTTATGGTGGTAATGTGGGGAATGAGGAGGATGATGGTGATGAGGATGATGGTATTAATGATTATGAAGATGATTATAAAGAGGGTGACCCGTTTGAAGATTTAGAACGTGATTTGGGTGATGAAGGAGTTCTAAACGAAACCATTTATCGGCGATATGAGAATCATATCGTTGATTCAACAGTGAATTCCGATAATGACGCTAATACTGATGATGAAATGTTCAACAGTGTTGATTTGGGGAATGAGGAAAATGTTATGAAGGTAGGGGTTAATGAAGCTGGTCCTTCTATGAACAAACGGTTGGAGAAACCTCTACCATTCTATCTAGATAGTGGTGATACTGGGAAGGTGATTTTCGAGGAGGATGAGGATGTGAGGATGACGGACGATCCAGACGCTGTGGTTGAATTTCGTAAAGGGATGCAGTTCAAACATAAGAATCATCTCATTCATACGGTGAATACGTTCCAAATCAAATAATTACGAAATTGTGGAGTCGGATAAGACGACGTAGTCTGTGTTTTGTTCTGAGTTTGGATCTGGTTTCTAGTGGAGATTACGCGCGATTCAACGTGCTTGTGATGATGAGTTTGAAATAACGATTTGGTGAGTTGCATACATGTTTACATGCAGTGTTTTCCCAAGATCATGATCGACTTGACTGTAACTTTATGTTTCCCCACTTCCGTACTTTTGTTAGAGAAACTCCTTAAGTGAAAGTGTCGTTCCTATGAAATGTAATAAAAGAGAGATTTGGGTACGAAGTAACTAGGAGACGAGTATAGGATGCGAAGAGGAAGGCTATTGCAGTTGAGTTCTGCGAATAGGATGAATCTTATAATGAGTTGCTGCATCTTATGAATACAATTAGAATTGCCAACCCCGGAACAATTGTTGATTGGGGTGCAACTTATAATCTTTGCGATGTGGAAGTATTCCACTTTCAGAGACTGTTTTGGGCGTTCGGACAGTGCATTCAGGCATTCAATCATTGTCGGCCAGTTGCAAGTATAGATGTCATATTTCTATATGGTAAATATAGGCATAAACTCTTAATTTCATGTTCTATGGATGGTGAGAACCATATTGTGTCGCTTACATTTGCATTGGTTGATGAAGAAAGCTATGATTCATGGAGTTGGTTCTTGAGCTTGGTGAAAGGACGAGAGGAGTATGTTTGATTTCCGACAGACATGCTGGCATTCAAGCGGCTGTGAATGATTCGCAGGTGGGTTGGACCCCGCCATTTGTACATTGGCGGTTCTGTCTTAGACATGTGGCAAGCAATTTTAATACGAGATATAAAAATATTGTTTGTAAAAGGAAGTTGATAGCCGCAGCGTGGAAATCGATGATTGTGAAATACAAGAACATTATGAGAAGCTTGTTTGAATCAATGCCAGAAGCTGGCGAGCTTTTCGCCGCGATGAAAGAAGAGCAGTGGTGTTTGAGTCGGGATGACTTTTATAGATACAGTCTTATGACTACGAATATGAGCGAGAGTTACAACGCCGTTATAAGAGGTGCGAGAAATCTTCCCGTTTCGGCTCTTGTTAGGAAAATATGGTATAACTGCGTATCGTATTGGATAGTTAGACGGGATGATGTAGACTCTGCGTTAAAAATTAGCGAAAGTTTTACAAGTGTTTGTACAAATCGGCTGTTCAAATGTTTAAAGAAAGCCAATGGAACGAAGTAGTGCTTCTCGATCGACAGAATGGTAGATTTGACATGAAAACTAGAGGAAAACATCAACTCAAGCATGTATTTCTTCAAGCGCGGAAATGCAGCTGCAAGAAGTGGCAAATCTGTCGCATTCCTTGTTCGCATGCTTTGGCATGTTATGCATACATGCATGTAGATCATACCACTGTCATTTGTCATTTCTACTCATTCGAGTGTCAAAAGGTCGTATATGCTTCCAAATGGTATTCTTTTGATTGCAAAGATTATTAGCCGGAATATCCTTTTCCGAGAGTCAATCCCAACCCTACAAGAGTCAGACCAAAAGGGCATCTCAGGTCATCTCGTATACGTAATGAAATGGATATCAAGGAGAAATATCGGAAAACTAGTTGTGGGTTATGTAAAAAGGAAGGTCATAAACGACGTAGTTGTCCTAATAGGAATCTTCGTAAGTGTTTTTTTCAATGATTAAATTATATATTCTTGTTGTTTTTATGCTTTACTTGTGTTTGTTTTTAACCCTTTCTATATTGTCTTCAGGAAAATGCGTCCAGGGCCAAGAAAGACAACTTTTCTTAATGCTTAATGAGAGCATCGGTCGACGGCTGTATGGGAAACCGGATATAGTGTGGTATATCAACTTCTTTAGTTTTAAATCAATATATTATCTTTCATGTATTCGTACATTGTTTACTAATTCGTATTTTATTTAAAGAATAACGTTCTAACTTGTCGTCGGGTAGAGAAATCACTTAAAGGAGATGCCACAGATACCAGGATGGATGTTTACCTCCGTCAAGCAGGATTCTACAGAGTGGCTAAGCTTCCATTCATTTCCTTGGACTGGGCTCTTATCACAGTCTTGACAGAACGCTGGAGGCCGGAAACGCACACCTTTCATATGGTGCACGGTGAGATGACCGTTGTTGGCAGTGACAGCGTATCCAACCGATTCCTGGTGCCCTCAACGACCGAAGCCGCACCTTCCAACGAAAGATGGATTTGAGGAACACGGTTTTCAAGCCACCCATGCTGGTCCTTCGGTCGATCGAATATGCTGACACCATTCACTTAAGAAATCCAGGCCTATCCAAAACAATTGTTGATATAACAATAACCGTCACCCTACAGGATGTGACAATTCAGCTAGGGTTGCCCGTAGATGGTGATGCGGTGGTAGCAGACACCTCCGTATCTAATGAGGCAGTGTGTCTAGAGTTATTGGGGCGGGTACCTAGGGGTGACAATATTAGGTCTGGTCGTATTAGACTGAGCTGGCTGGCTGCTAATTTCAGTGAGATCCCGATATATGCCCCTGAGGAGGTAGTGCAGATGCATACTCGGACATATATTTTGCAGCTAATTGCCGGGATGATATTCACAACCAAGTCAGATAGTTTAGTACATCTGTTCTGGTTGCCTTTATTAGCAGACTTTGAGAGGGCTGGAGAGTACAGCTGGGTTAGTGCCTACCTTACGTGGCTATATAGGAGTTTGTGTAAGGCAGCTCACCACAAGGCATCACAGATAGAGGGCCCCTCATCTTATTACAGATTTGGACATGGGATACATTCTCATACATAGCGCCGCTTAGACTTCGAACCCCATTTGTAGATGATATGCCCTTGAGCTATCGCTGGGCCGTTGCAAAGGATGTCCGCACGGTGACTACCCATGTCCTTTCCTCCTACCGTGAGGCATTTGATAGGCAAAGTAAGGATCAGGTAAACTTTACGATTCAATAAAGCAATTTCATTTCATTATATCGTATCTTACTCATACATTCACATCGAAATATGCAGGCTATTTGGCATTCTTACCCGAAAGAGTTGATAGCCATGCTTCCGGAGTATTGTCGATCGGGAGAGGCCTTTTGGCGTGCCCGAGTCCCTCTCATCTGCTTCTACATCGTGGAGTGGCATTACCCGGACAGAGTGATCCAACAGTTTGGCCATTAGCAGCTCGTGTCGGATTAATGCGACACCAGCAAGGCCCTCCATCGGATGGATTTAGGCAGCAAGACTATGAACAACTGGAGAGAGATCCATCGAGAATTTGTGGAAGTGTGGCAGGATCGGGTGAACACGGTCGTGCCGCTTCTTTGGGAGACTCGCGGTAAATACTCCAAATGGTACGCAAACCACATTAGGCAATACATATCGCACACTGGCTCCATGTTAGGCACAATGGTAAGTCGTTTACATTTTTCCATTCAATTTTTCAGCTATGAACTATATTCACTTTTGTCGTGCTTTTTTGTGATATAGATGATGAATTTTCGAAAGATTAAGCTTCGGTCCGACCAGCCCGAACTCGTTTCTATTGCCAAGGAATCTATGCAGTTGATGAGGGAGTACGCACCAGTACGATTATATGGTCGTATCGGCGGGTTGGGAAATCAACCTGTATATGAATTTGTGCCGCCACATGGTGGACAGCATATGGACGAAGATCCTCACATTGATGAAGAGAATAATAGCATCTTTACCTTACTCTATCAATCTTTCTAAATAAATTCGTGAGATTATTCTAATTTTCTCATGGATTTCAGTGCCCGGCGCTTAGCTGATCACTTTGGTGGGAAGCTCCATTTAGGTTACATGCAAATCCGTGAGAAACTGTCCAAACTGCAGGTTAGCGATTTCTATTTTTTTACCACGATGTTCAACGAGATTTGTACCTAATTAAAGTTTGTTCGTAAAAAAATTACGAAACACGGTTTTAGTTTCAAAAATACCCTAAATATCGCTCATAAGTCACGGTTTATTTTATAAAGAAGTTGCGGTTTTAAACCGTGACTTAGAAAGACTTAGTAAAAAATTTAAGTAAAGGAGGTGTCATGGCTTCTGATCAAAGTCGGGATTTCAAACCGCGGCTTTCAATAACCCCGACTTCCAATGAATGTCTGTCCTGCTAAAAATGTGTTGTGCGCAAGTATACACACGAATCGATTATAGCACGTACGATATCGTTCCCACGAGGACTAATTTTTCCTGAATACCAATTAAACTACTAAATATTATCTAGACTAATCGAATAAATGATGGATTAAATGAAAATTATTAAAATAAAATAAGCAAGGATCACGAGAAAATATATCAATAAGAAAGCCTAGGGCAACCAAATTTACTTAACTTGTCGTGGATCAATCGAACATTTAGAGAAAGTTGTCCGAGGATTTAAATCATGCTCTCATATATATTAGACGTATCCCTACGGTCTATATTCAATTAATTCCTAGCATTCTATTCAATTAACATTAACCATGATATCCCTATCTACGGTTTCTATTAATCTACTCCTAATAGTCGACCCAATTAATATCAACTGTGATATCCCTATCTCCAGTTTCTATTAATCTGTTCTTTGATTTTCCTCTCGAATTAATCTTACACCTCCCGATGCTAAGGTAATCCGAGATATTTCAGAAACCGACGCCAATCGTATTTCAAAAAGATAAACACGCAAGCACATCAAAGAACACCGGACTTTCAAATAAAATAAATCACGTTCGAAATCACCTTGACAAGTCTCGCAAATTTATCACCCTAGATAAGAAAATTAGTTCATACTAAAATAAGAAAACATCGAAGGTTCATAAGAAAATAATATCGACATAAAGATATCAAGAAAAATGGATAAGGAACGCCCTCCCGATCTCCCGATCTGGTCGGTAGTCGCCTCGTCCGGATCTTCTCTCGAACCCTAGTCGGCACCTCTCCCTTCTCCTCAGAGCAAAAGTCTAAAAAAACTAAAACTAAATGAAAAACTCTCCCCCCTTCCTTAGGCTATCCTAGAGAATATATTATTCCCTTAAAAGAGTTCCTAATATTCTCAAAGATCCTAAGTAGCCTAAGAAAATAAATAAATACAAAAAATATCCTAAGAATAATAAAATGGTAACTAATTGATGCCTTCTCTCTCTTCAAATCATAATAATGAAGGAATCAAGTGACTTAGCGAGATTTTGTGCAGATTGTCGAAGGTCGCATCCTTGAGATTGAGGGACGCGTCCTTCTGCTCTCTGTAGGTTTACTGATTCATCATGGATGCGTCCTTGAGATTGAAGGACGCATCCTTCTACTTTTCAGCACTTTATCAAATTTCGTCCAATTTTCACTTGTCAACCTTATGATTCTCTTCATTTACCTACATCAAATCAAAACAAATCTAAGATGCATCAACTAGGTTCCAATTACTCTCAAAATAAGCTCAAGATTTAATAAAATAACAAAAACTAAACCGAAGTAAAAACACGATAAAAACTTATAAAACTCTAACATAAACTCGTCTAACTAGCCATGTAAAGCCCTGTTAAGAGTATCAAATAACTCTACTTTCATAGAGTTATCAATGTCTGTTTGAAACCGCAACTTCTACAGAGCACCAGGACACCTCTTTCACTTTAATTTTTCACTAAGTCTTCCTAAGTCACGGTTTGGAACCGTGATTTTGACAAATTTCTCCAAAGTCGCAGTTTCACACCGCTACTTCTTTATAAAATAGGAGTGTTATTTAGGGTATTTTCGAAATTGAAACCGTACTTCACAATTTTTTTTTAATACTAATCGCACAACGGTACAATCCTCGATATTTAACATCTACTTCTTTTATTGTTTGTGTTATTAAAGGAATAGTGGTAATGATTTATTTACTTGTCATTGCCTTACTATCTTTCTATAGAGCTATTAGAATCCTTTTTTATCCTTTTCAAGACTATTTAATTGAATGGTATTATGTCACTCTTGGCGTCTTATTGGCTCAATTTAGTGATTATGTTTAGGCCAAGTGCAAGTTTTAATGAATGTCTGATATTGCATAAGTGCTCTTTTTAAGAACTCATTAATAGCTCCCTTCTTCCGTTTCAAATGAGCCTGAGAAATACTTTGTGTCACTTTCCAGGAAGAGAGGAACAAGAGCCGCAAGGCTGATCGTCATGATGACAGGAGGTATGTGGCCCTATATATAAAGTCCCATCATTTACATTGTCTAGCTTTGGACAACTGGGAATCTGTTGGATCGTTTATGTACACTAAGAGGGGGGTGAATTAGTGTTTATCACTTTTTCGCCCTTTCTCGGTGTAAGCGGAAGCGTACTGTATCACAGCAGAGCGTTTCTCAGAATGAGAAATACCTTACTGTAACTGTTACGATTTTGTCGAGTAGGTTTTCGTACGAGTGTTGCGCGATCGTAATGGACATAGTGATTTATAATGGTTCGGCCTTAATTGACCTACGTCCACTTTCCACCAACAAAGGTGATTCCACTATATAAAATAATGGGTGCAAAAAGCCCTTGCACTAGGCGTATGTTCCTCTCACAAAGTGAGATTTAGAATCCCGTACAATAGATTATCACTCCTGGCAACGGTCAGCTCCTCACACAGTGGACGTCTTCTCGTTTCCAGCAGAATGATGCTTATCCTCAGCAGTTGGTAGCTTAATGGATTCCACACAGCTCGTTGTCGCTTAATATAAACCTGACTTATCAAAGAACACAGACAACGTTATGTTAGAGTATAAATCCTCACAGATAATTCCTTACGGTGAAGAATGTATTCTCAGAGAGCAGCTCGTTTCTGCTTCACAGCGAAGGATTGCTTCAGCACTTTATCGTTCAGCAGAGGATTTCCACATAGATCTTGTGTCTCCTTAAGATAAGCCTGCACTTGCTTAAGAGACAACCACAAAGTTGAACCACAAAGATCACGAAGATAGGAACCACAAAGATCACAAAGAAAACCACAAAGCCACTTAGAAGGTATCCGTCCTACACTCAGTTCGGACGTGCACGGTTACCACAGCCGTGACTCACTGCACTGCACACCCAGTGCCTAGGGTGGAATTTTCCGATCCGTTGGCTTCCACACAACCTGCTTTACTAACCCTCTGTATCAGGCGTTCAAGACTTCTGCACAGCACCCCTGTGCTCGGGAGGAACTCTTTCCACTCCGGCGGCGTTCCCAACTCCTGCTCTACCCTGCAGGCACGAGACTTCTGGCACGCACCCGCAAGTGCGTGTCTAACTGCTCAAACTCCGTAGGCTCGAGACTTCCCTACGAAAAGACACGACAAGAACGGCTTCTTGCCGATGGGTCAGCAACCAGTTACTGAATTCATAGCAGGTATTCACTTAGCTTCCCTCAGACGATTCGCCGGCTGCTCGTTGAACGCACCGAGGACACCTAGTCCCTCTCAGACGATTCAAGGATCTGACCTCAGCCCCTTGACACTCTCACACGCAGCTTGCAAGAGAAAGAACCAGGAGACACTTAGCACCTTCCGCTCTCCGTCGACGCACAAAGCTCACACAGACCACACAGACGCACAAAGGCAGAGAGAAAATGTCGTCCTTGGTCTGATTATAACGGAGAAAGAAGCATAAGGGACGTCCAGGCAATCTTCGAGATTTGTTGCCAAAACTGGCAGCCAGGATTCAGCAACAGTCTGCTCAACGTTTGCTGTGCCATAGAAGGAAAGACACCAACGGTAACTTTCTTTACTCATCTCAATCAAATAAATTATTTCCAATCTCCAACATCATATCTAATCGATTATGATAATTAGATATATTTAATTTGATATTTTCTCCCGTTACAGCGAGACGTTGCTGCAGAAGATCAGAGAAATATTTTGTTTCCAAAAATAACAATTGGAAAGGTAATCTCATTTTATTTATTGCCTAAGTGCTTATGATAAAATCATTAGGCTACGTTAAATGAACCTAGATACTCAGAATAATTATCTGAGATAGATTAAAATAAATCTTTTAATAAATCGTGATTATTAAAAATATGTTTCCATATTTTCAACTTCTATGCGTAATATCATAGTAACAGTGTACTGGAACGCAGTAATATATAGCGGTTACTAGCTGTGGTTCAGCAACGCATTGCTCAAGCTCATCACTAAGAATGAACACATAACTTGTGAGACATTACTAATGACCACCAGTAACATGTCGCTTCATCATCAAAACCAGATCAACAGAATCCACTTCTTCTATTGCTACCTGACCTGATCTTCAAATAGATCAAAGGACAGAAATAGAGACCGTGATAGGGAATCGAGCAAGGATCGTGATAGGGAATCGAGCAAGGATCGTGATCGTGGAGATACCCAAGATGAAGGGAGGAATTATGATCCGAGGAGCAGAGATCATGACAGGTATCATGATAGAGATCGTGAAAATGGGAGGGAACGTGACCGATCACGAAATTATGACTCCAGAAACCGTCAAAGATTACGTTCCCGTTCACTGGAGCGTGCACGAGATTATGATTTTGTGATGCAGAGTCTGTTTTATTGTTTTTCCCGTTTGGAGTTGGATTATTCATACTGTAGAAAGACCAACTTTCTATCACTCTCCTTGTAATAATTTATTTGTTTGGTGTTTTGAATGCTTATTTCTTGGATCCCTTATTCTTAATAGATTAAACAAAAGCATCTTTTTGGGCCATATTCTTCTGAATGTTTTGAAGTTTAGGTTTGTGTCGTTGAATCATTGCAAATATCAAAAGTTGTGCCTAGAAACACATTTTTAAGTGCATTGAGAATAAAAACCAACAATAAATCCGTTATTTTACCATGGAGGGGTCCATTCTTGTGATGAGGAAAAATAATAATGCCGTTGTATTAGTGGGTGAGAATAGACGACAAAAGACATTTATATTTGTAGATTGATCAAGGGAATGGGTAGCCTCCCTTGTTGATACTATAGTGCAGATTCGCTTGGTCGATTTGATTGAAGAGTCCCAAGTCTGATTTAAACATGTCGTCTGTCTCGTGGCCGGTAAGGTTATTGTACAGTTGGCTCAATGGGGTGATGACTTTTCTAGATTTAGATGTTCAACTGTTGAAGACACGATCATTCGTACTCAAAGTTCAATGATTCATGATACTCCGGCATTGCTTCTTCTCTGTTTCTATTGAATTGAAATTAGTGTTTGCCATACTAGTATAAGTAGTTCCTGAATTTCTTTTTAATATGACTTGTATTTATTCAGGCGCCGTGACCGGTAGTGGGAGAGCTAGTGCTAGGACAAGTCATTATGGATGATGTGAAGTAATGTAGGGCTTGTTAGATCAGGGACGGCAGGGGGTTATTTGGAGCTATTGAGTGCAGAAGTGATGTTATTCTTACTTATGGTGTGTAAAACTCGGGCAAAGTTTTGGATTTCCTTCTGTTGAGTTCCTTGGTGTATTTTAATAATTTCAACTGCCTGTCTTTGGCTCCTGAAAGCTGAATCCAGTAGTTGATGCCGTGTATGAGATTGTCCCAGTTTTGCTGGTATCCATTCAGTAATTTGGTTTTGAAGTTCATTGATTAGCATACCATGGTTAACTATTGGTTTCTTGGCTGCTAGAGGAGGACAAGAGTAGTAACACAATGCTCCAAACACCAGCTTATACATATTAAAAGTTCGGGGGGAGAAATTAAGACCGGAGGGGGTTCAACTTCGGGGTGTTTGGAATTGCGTCGAGCAGGGGTGCTAAGGAGCCGGGCTGGGTTCGGACACCCCTTAGCCAAGCTTGGACCCGGGTAAAATTGTATTGGCCCGAGTCCGAGTTCGAGTCTGAGTCTGACCGAGCTCGGATAATCTAGCCTGAGTCCGAGCCCGATAAAAAAATTTCAGCTTGGGCCCGAGTCTGAGCCCGGCTCGAGCTCTTTACCTCTTCCCCTCCCATTTACATCTATAGGCAAATTTTAAAATTTAAATGTTATTTTATATTTTATTTTAATTATTTAATTATTTATCAAGCCGGGTCGGACAGTTTCTCGGGCCGAAAAGTCGGCCTGAGCCCTTGACTGTGAAAAGTAAGGCCCAAGTCTGAGCTTGAGCCCGACTAAAGTTTGACTTTTGTCAAGCCGAGCTCAGGCCAAAAGACGAGCCGGGCCGGATAGTTCACGGGTCGGCCCGGCTCATTATCACCCCTTGCGACGAGAAGCAAGAAGGTACCAATTAAACCCGATATCAAAGTTACAAGAGAACCCCGTCAATTGCTTCAAGACATAAGGTCGAATAGGGAGTTTTTTTATTTATTTACCGTTAGTTTATAAAATATTTTTAAATTTGCGTCATAACTTTTAAAGTTTTGATTATTTTAAAGCTAGTCCATAACTCATTCTATGAATTCGACTTAATGGATAGGTTATATTTAAAAAAAAAAAAGTTCAACCTAACTTTCCCCTCATCTCCTATGCCCTCGTATCCTCCGTTTATCCCCCTTCCCTCTCATAGAGTTTCTTAGATAAATGCCAAGTGAATTTGGATTATACGTTCACGCAGACTAATCATTCATTTTTATGAAGTAAAAGTCTAAGAGTTCGAGTTAGGAGTCATATGGTTGGAATTTTTTAATACTCACGACTTTAAATATGGGGAAGCGGCTAACGGTACGTACACATAACCGTTACATGCTTTACTAAATTCGACCAAAATTTTAGTAATCATTACAAAAAATCGACTTTTTTTAGTAAAATGACTAGTAAATTACTAAAAAAAAGTTAGTAATCGGTTACTAATTTTTCACTGTTTAACCATTCGGAAAGTTACTAATCTACATTTAGTAAATCGGCCAAAAAATTTACTAAACTTTTTAGTAACCGATTACTAAAAATAACGTTCATTTGATAGTTTTTTTTTATTAATCGTTACTATGTTCAACTTTAGTAATCGGTTACTAAAAAGTTTAGTAATTTTTTTCCGTCGATTTACTAAACCTAGTTTAGTAACTTTCCAAATGGTCAAACAGTGAAAAATTAGAAACGGTTACTAATTTTTTGTAGTAAAACTTGTAATACTAGTAATTTTTCAGGTAGGCCGTCCGGAGATTTTAGTAATGATTTACTAATTTTGTAACCGAAATTAGTAAATTATTGTTTAACATAGTAAAGTCGTTAGTAAATTACTAAATTTTTAAATTTTTTTCATAATCGTTTACAATTTTTTGAACAAAATTCAGTAATCAATTACTAAACTTTTTATAATTTACTAAACCGAACAGTAAATTCCGAACCTAAAACTGAACCAACTTTCGGTGTGAAATTACAATTTTACCCCTGCGGTAAAATTACTAAAATGTTTCCCAATTTCTATTTGTAATTTTACCCCCCTTTTGCCTTCATCCTCGTCGTCCTCCTTCATCCTCCTTCCAACTCCACCCTCCCGTGGTCCCGATCAAAGCGTCCTTGAGGAGCGGCATTCCTCCGTTCATCCCATCCGAACCTCCCTCCGATCGGCGACTCCAACCCCCTTCATTGTTCAAAAAATGATGTGAGCTGCGATCCCCGTTTACTCCACCCGCTTCGATATGTCGTGCGTGAACTCAGCGTCACAGTGCCATCGAGAATGCTGACATCAGGTGCATTCTCGTAGTCATTCATAGGTTTAGACTGAACGTCCGATAACCCTTCCTCCCCGAACAACAGTGAATGCTGGAGTGCTTGCCTGAGAAACCAGAAAGCATCGTAAAACAAGTATATTTTGATCAAGCATCGTTTGGTCTTCTGCAGTTTACGAAATTTTTCATCCGTCTTACCGGCCAAAACACACATACGTCTGCAATCTGCCATGAGAATACCCTGCTGCAGCGAATATACCTGCTTGTTGGAACAAACGATGCTTGATCAAAATATACTTGTTTTACGATGCTTTCTGGTTTCTCAGGCAAGCACTCCAGCATTCACTGTTGTTCGGGGAGGAAGGGTTATCGGACGTTCAGTCTAAACCTATGAATGACTACGAGAATGCACCAGATGTCAGCATTCTCGATGGCACCGTGACGCCGAGTTCACGCACAGCATATCGAAGCGGGTGGAGTAAACGGGGATCGCAGCTCACGTCATTTTTTGAACAATGAAGGGGGTTGGAGTCGCCGATCGGAGGGGAGGTTCGGATGGGATGAACGGAGGAATGCGGCTCCTCAAGGCCGCTTTGATCGGGACCACGGGAGGATGGAGTTGGAAGAGGATGAAGGAGGACGACGAGGACGAAGGCAAAAGGGGGGTAAAATTACAAATGGAAATTGGGAAACATTTTAGTAATTTTACCGCATGGGTAAAATTGTAATTTCACACCGAAAGTTGGTTCGGTTTTAGGTTTGGAATTTACTGTTCCGTTTAGTAAATTACTAAAAGTTTAGTAATTGATTACTGAATTTTGTTCAAAAAATTGTAAACGATTACAAAAAAAAATTTTAAAATTTAGTAATTTACAAACGACTTTACTATGTTAAACAGTAATTTACTAATTTCGTTTACAAAATTAGTAAAGCATTACTAAAATCTCCGGACGGCCTACCTGGAAAATTACTAGTATTACAAATTTTACTACAAAAAATTAGTAATCGTTTCTAATTTTTCACTGTTTGACCATTCGGATTCAAACAGTGAAAAAGTAGTAACCGATAACTAACTTTTTTAGTAATTTACTAATCATTTTACTAAAAAAAGTCGATTTTTAGTAATGATTACTAAAATTTTGGTCCAATTTAGTAAAACACGTAACGGTTACGTGCACGTACCGTTAGCCGCTTCCTTAAATATAGAAATAGTTTTTCCACTAATGGTGTCTAAGAACCTTCCTCTTTGAACAGGTAGCGTGCATTTCAAGATGAACTCTTGTTGAAAACATCGAGTGGGGGTTACGCGTTACCCATGTCCTGCATCTTGGTTAGGACTTGGGAGCAATGCAATCATGTATGGGTAAAAATTAAAAAAAATTATGAAATACAATTTGCCGAATTTCATTATTCGAAAGAAGAACTCCTTAAAGTCGCTATTTAACTTAATGAATTTACGTATTTTATAAGAAAGTCGCATAAGTAGCAATTTTATTATTATAAGATGAAATCGCTAGTTTAAAAAGTGAATTATGGGGACTGCTTCGTATATATCCGTAAAGTCGCTCCTTTTGATAATAGTAGAAAACAACAGCTTTCAACGCTCCGTGGAAAAGAAGGTGAAGTTAGCTCTGTTCGGTTGCCTCTGATCAAAATTCGCCGCTTAGAGTGCATATCGGGGGCACGGAAACTTCCCACTGGCTTTTGAAGGCTCATTTGCCCTAAGAAATGTGGTGGAGCTGAGAGCTTCGTCCTTCCTATCGGAACCAAGAAGAAAGTTCCATCCTTATCCCATAGAGAATCTCTTCCAGGTACTGCTAAATCCAGATTCGATCTCCTTGACAGTAAATTTGTGGTTAGATCCGGACCAATCGTTTTCTCCTCCCTTCTGTTATCTGCCTCTCCCTAGATTTAGTCCCGGCGGTTTTATTTTGTTTTCCTTTTAATGATCAGATCAGTTGGTTGGTTAGTTAGTTTGATCGATCGAAAACCCTAGATTTAGGAGTCCCCCGTTTTTTTTTGGGTCAGTATTAGGGATGGCTTTGGTGACGACTGCCGAGGTCTGCGACGCCAATCCCCAGCTGATTGCAAGCGGCGACCTCAGAGCCCTTCAGCCCGTCTTCCAGATATACGGCCGTCGCCAGGTTTTCTCTGGGCCTGTGGTCACCCTCAAGGTGTTCGAGGACAACGTCCTGGTCCGTGAGTTCTTGGAGGAGAAGGGCAACGGCAGGGTCCTTGTTGTCGACGGAGGTGCCAGCCAGCGCTGTGCTATATTGGGCGGAAATCCAGTCGTGCAGGCCCAGAACAACGGTTGGGCTGGGATCGTCGTGAACGGATGCGTTCGGGATGTCGATGAGATAAATGGCTGTGATATCGGCGTGCGGGCGCTGGCTTCCCATCCTATGAAGGCCAATAAGAAGGGTATCGGTGAGAAGCACGTCCCGATCACCATTGCCGGAACCAGGATTAGTGACGGGGAGTGGCTATATGCAGACACGGATGGGATCCTCATCTCACTAACAGAGCTGTCTGTTTAGCAATCATAATGGCCGCTTGATGCTGTTGTTTGTTCATTGCCCTTCATGAGTTCAAATATCATAATTTTGAGGAAAAGGAAATGAACTTATTGGGATGGCTTGGCGGTGTCCTGACGTCCTCCAAACTGTGCACCTGTTTATCTACCCATGTAAAAGCTAGCAAAATCGTCTGATTTCATGTTTCCAGTGTCTCCATACGGAGCTCGACCCTTATATCTGTATGCCTATGTTTGGAGTGTATTGTTTCGCGCTTAAATCCGTTATAGAAATGCAGCTGCTACTCAACTCTAGTGCTAGTACAGATGCTTTGTTCTAGTTCTATATAATCCCTCCGCGAAATGAAAAATGAAAGCGTTTTCTCCGCCTGTTTGATCCTGTGCGGATGTCAGAGCAATCTTCTCCAATGGCTAGCCATGACGTCTGGATAAAGAGTGGTATAAACGAGGACCAAATTCAGGTATAGATATGCCCCTTTCCAGGTTTCAGACCTTGCCTCCTGGCCTACACTCCCAGCATCCTCTGGCCGAACCCTCATTTGCATCACCTACCTGGCGCTACAACAAGTAGGTCACCATATGTATTTCTGCAAAGCGCTTGGGAAGAGCACCCAGTGACTTCAAACCAGAGAAGTTCCCGCAGCTGGAGGCAGCATCAATAACCCCTTGATCCGAGGAAACTAATGCCCGTTTGCACAGCGACTGGTCAGACGAACTAGCCATCGACCTATAGACAGGCGGGCTATCACCAAAGCAAGAAGCATGAGCTCGTGATAGGTTTGCGAATGAGTCGAGTGGGGAGTGGTGGCTTACCTCAATGGTGACAAGAGATGCGGAGCTTCTTCCTTTTTTGTTGGGCTTCAATGTTTCTACATTGACTACGATTTCACTCCTCTTTCCAGAAACACAAAACCAAGTAAATCCTAATTCAGAACTAGTAACTAAATTGGATGATGAGGAGGAGTTAATTTGATCGGACACAAGAAAAAGGTCGGTGGGAAAAAATACAATCGATAAGTAGGGAAGAATTTGTAAGTATAATGGCTATGGGATTTTTTGGCAGGTGGGGAGCTGGGCGGTGGTTCGGACATAACTGAGAACTGAAAGGGAGAAGGGAAGTGATCAAGTGTGTGTGCATGTGTGTGTCTATATATATATATAGAGAGAGAGAGAGAGAGAGAGAGAGAGAGTAGCGACACCCACACCCACACCCAGAAGCCACAAAGCCACAACCCAACCAGTTCCGAAAAGTCCCAATTTTGCGATTTGTAGCTATTCCCTTCCCCAACCCCAAATGTTCCCTTGGGCTTGATTTTTTCTTTCTTTCCGAGGGAAGAAGAGAACTTCTTCTCCCCCCCCCCCCCCCTTCTCTCTCTCTCTGTCCAATCCCCTAACTCCACCTCCCTCTCGTCTCTCTGTCCGACGGAAAAGAGAAAACTCGGGACGCCGATGGTGGTGGTCAGTAGGAGTTGGAGTGGGAAGAGGAGGGGAAGTTTCTAGCCTCCTCTCTTCTATATTGATTTGATTTGATCCATCGATCAATCGAGATCGTCCAGGTTTGGGGATGATGGCCTTCTATGGTTCTGCTTCAGCCATTCGCGACGACCCTTCCTTACCCCGAGGCCCGTCTCTCTCTTCCTTTTGTTTGTTTTTTGCTTCACTTTAATTGTGCTTGCTTGCTTTTCTGCACTCCGACATCCTTTGAATCCATGAATATATATCTGATCCCCACCCCCACAATACTTCCCGTGTTTTGCTTCCTGTTCCCGGCCTCGTCCTCCCTCCGCCATGAACACCATTAGCGGTTGTCCGGCATTCCCTTACTTGCTTTCCCTTCTTCCTTGCCTCAGATGCGATGTGGCAAATGGGTTTGCTTGCTGATGATGCCACGGAATCTGTGTCCTATCCTGAGCGCCCTGGGGAGCCCGATTGCTCTTACTACATCAGGACCGGCGTCTGCAGATTCGGAGCTACTTGTCGGTTCAATCATCCGTCTAATAGGATGTTGGTAATGAGACATATCACTGTACCTGCACGAGAGTAGGGGGTGGATCAATTGGGATATGCATCTAGTTCGGAATGCTTTAAATGTCGCTGGGTGCGGATCCCCAGCAGCGGTGTTATTTTGTTTCCTAAGTAAATATAATTAGGGAACTTCCACTCTAAACCTTTATAGAAGGATATTTTCAATGCTGGTTTACTTAGTACCCACTTTAACGTACCTCCACCCCTCTAACCAGATGCATATAAGTCACACTTACTGATTGCACGCCCTGTGCCATGATCTTGAAAGGCGAGATTTTTATTTGTTTTAGAAACACAGAAACTTTCACATCTCTGTGTTGTATCCTGGAACAGACAATGATTTGTCACTATGAAATGGTCTTTCACCTCAATAATTAGCATATCTTCTGTATTACACTTCTACTCTTAAACTTGGGTATTGTACATATATTTTTAAACTTTGGGCTACATCATGATGTAGGCTATAGCTAACGCTCAAATGATGGGACAGTATCCGGAGAGGATAGGGCAGCCAGAATGCCAGGTATTGTCAGCTTGCTTGTTAACTGTTGCATCATTTGGAAACTGTAATCTATTAGACTGGTAAAAGGAACGCCACTACTTGGGATCGAGGATAAATCATTTGAAGGCTTTTTAACCCTTCCTGTTGTTCCTCTGGATTTGGTCCATATTGCAAAAGTTCTTTAAAGGGACTTCATTAAGTTATTAAAAGCACATAGTTTTCAGTTACAAGATTGAAACTCTTCCATCTGTAGGATATCCCCATGAAAAAGGTCAATATTAGATGGTTAAGCAAAATAAATTAAATTTAAGGCCTTCTTAGCAAGTTTGTTAACTACCTTTTTCTCATTTCTCCATAACAGCCACCTGCAATGTTCAACAATGGGGAGAATGAGTTGATAATAGATTTTGCTGTCCATATGTAGTTAGCTAGTAGTTTGGCTTCCACTTGGAAAGCCAAGTTTTCCTCCCAGTTGTATGAGCAAGTGATATGCCCCTTTTTGAGGGCTTAGGCGTCTGTAATAAGCTTTCCATGGGGTGGTAGTTTTTTTTCACAAAAGCCACCCACTCATGCGCCCTTTTCATCACGAAAGCTTCATAGTCTTCAGTGTCGTTAATTTTCCTGCTTTTGGCATCATTAAGCTGGCAGAGGGTTACTAAATTTCGGTTCTTCCTATCAGGGATCAGCTGATATGCTTGAGTTTTATAGCTTTCTTCGGTGTCCTGGTTATGGTTCAATTAAGTGCTCCCGGTTACTGTGTTCTCTATGGAAAGAGTCATTTATATGACTGTCTTTGCTTTCAGTCTTTTATCTGATGTGTAATATTGATTGATAGATTGACTATTCTCCAGTATTATCTGAAGACTGGAACTTGCAAATTTGGTGCAACTTGCAAGTTTCATCACCCAAGAGAAAAGGCTGGAATAGCGGGAAGAGTTCCTTTAAATTCTTTAGGTTACCCTTTCCGTCCGGTATGAGATTTTCCCTCATCTATTGACTCCAATACGACCTCTCAGACATTTTCTTGCACAATATTAGTGTTTGACTGTCATTATTATTTCCAAGGAATTCTTTCCATTTTCCAAGGACCTTGATTTGTTCCCTTTTCTGTGTGATAATGTTATTTTATTTTAGTTTGCTAATGGTGGCATGAACTATGCATTTGTATCTCCTATATTTCACGAGTACAGTAAACTATGCACTACCTTTCCAAACAGAGATTGTCTCAAGTTATGTGAAGTAACAACTTTCTGACAGTGTCTCTTCCTGGCAGAATGAGGTCGAGTGTGCTTACTATATAAGAACTGGACAATGCAAATTCGGAAGCACTTGCAAGTTCCATCATCCTCAGCCTACTAATATGGTGGTTTCATTGCATGGTTCTCCAGTATATTCTCCGGCAACTCCAGGTCCAGGTCAGCAGTCGATCACAAACTCTAGCTGGTCAAGAGCATCATATATAACTAGCCCCAGATGGCAAAGTCCTTCAAGTTACACGCCCTTCATTCTACCACAGGGCATGGTATCACTTCCTGGCTGGAATACCTACAGCGTATGAATTTCTTTACCCTGTGAAAGCGAAGTGCTTGTAGGTGCATTTAGGATGCACCTATTTCACTTATGTCAGCAGCAACATTTGCTCAATTTCTCATACATATGATTGCCACAAAGATATTGATAGGGATTGGAATAGGATTATCTGCTCCCTTTTGTGTAGGAGTTTGTCTGCTTGCTTCCAAAGGAACCCAGAAATATAGTGTTATTCAGGTTACCATGATAATTTAATCTTATTGGGATGGCTTAAATTTGTATTGCCATTAGTCTGGTGAACATAGAAAGATATTCTCCCTCTTTTATTCCGATGGCTAGCTTATCTTACACTACGAAAATATTTAAGAGGTAGTTGTGGTAATTGTTGTAAGTCTGACCATTTTAAGATGACTATATTCCTCTCCTCAAACTGTGGATATTCCAATGCTCTACTCTGGCTACTGTTTCTCCACTTGACTACACAATTGTGGTAGGTATTCTTTTGCCATTTATATGTTTGAAATCCTTGTGACCTCTGCAGGGTCAACCCGGGTCTGCCTTGTCCCCTGATAGCCAGCTCCAGGTGATGGGGAAAGGTCATATTACACTAGCAAGTTCAGGCCAGAGCGAGTCTCTCAATGCCGTATCACCAGGGACATTCTCTCCGTACAATTCAAGTTCTGTACCAGTGGGTTTCTATTCGTTACCTAGGGATAATATATTTCCCGAGAGACCAGGCCAGCCTGAGTGTCGGTTTTACATGAAGACTGGGGACTGCAAGTTTGGTGCAGTTTGCCGGTTCCATCACCCTAGAGAGAGATTACTTCCTGCTCCAGATTGTCTCTTGAGCCCCTTAGGCCTTCCTTTACGTCCGGTTAGTTCATGATCTTAGCTCTCATCCTTCTTTCCTTATCTGATGTGAGTGGATTCTTGGATCCAAAGCCAGTGGATTCTTAGGTGGTGATAATGGTTGGATATTATCTTTGCTATAACTTGTATATTGCTTATGTCTGTCGTCGCAAAGGATCTGACATAGTGCTGTTTCGTTTGGATGTGCGTGGTCATGACTAATATTTACTCTAAACAGGGAGAACCTTTGTGCACCTTCTACTCTCGTTATGGTATTTGCAAATTCGGTCCAAGCTGCAAGTTTGACCACCCAATGGATGTTTTGAATAATCACTCGGTACCATCTTCATCTGATGTAGCTGTCCGGGGTACTTTAGCCTCTGTTTCTGGAACCATTATGTTACCGTTATCCTCAGAAGGGCTAGTTGATTCAGTCTCAGGAAAGATAAGGAGACTTTCATTTTCTGACACGCGGCAGATGTCCTCCAGTGATGATACTATCGAGCAAGAGGAATAGATCAATGAAATAGCCTTCTATTATGTGGATGCAGTGTCTGTAAATCAATTGCTTATTGATCACAATGTACAGTGTTTATGACTGGTTGATTATGTTCTTCTGAAAATGCAACTATGTCGACAGGAAAACTCCGTAGAGTATACCAGGTCTTGACTACAAGTATGTCACCTTATGTATTCTTGCCTTCCGGGTATGTTCATTCATATTAGTTCACAATAAGCTTGCAGCCTGACTGACAAGTGTAAGCACCTGATAATGTCTGTCCCAGTTTTATACAGTTACCGTAGTTTAGTCAGTATTTACGATCTTAATGGAGTACCCATTCTCAACATCCATGCGCTCCCATCTGGAAGTTAACAGCTCTCTCATATTGCATCTCGGGTATTTTACAATATAAGTATGCTACATTTCCTAGCGTGGAATATCACTGACCAGTTTTTATCGTTGTTGCAATACGCATAACAATGGGAAGGTGGCAAGCCTTTCGTGGTCTTTTCATTTTTTGTTTATCTGTTTGGGCTATCGCTGTAGAAAAGGTCCAAGTCATACTGGGATGATGTTGCCATGGGGAGAGGCTCCCATTGGTAGTATACCTGAGTTGGAGATTCTTTTTGCTGCTAAAAAACGACTGTGACTTGAAATATTGTCGCAGGAAGTTCTTTATGCTAGTAGATGGAGTGTAATGTCCTTCATGAAGTAATGGACTCATGCACATATGCTGAGCAAATATGTCATCTGTTACGTAACGTGAAGGGGACCTGTAGTAAGCAGATTGTTTTATGGGTTTTGGGGGCAACTTGCGTTTTATGGGTGGTGCCTGCTGATCCATTTATGTCATGTGATGATCTTATTGTACTATCCAAGAAGCGTATTAAGGTCCGGGATCGATTGGATGCATCCAAGTTGATCGAAACAAAAAGGCACGCATGCTGTTCTCAATAATTTTTTGTTCCCGAACTTATCAAATGCCTTGCAAACTATTCCTCAATCGGGAGATGATCATACCATCATCCTTATTCTGATTCTGTTTTCGACCTCTGCCTCGTCATCGCTTCCAAATAAAACTTCATCAAGTATGATGGAGCTTCCTTGGGTAGAGTTCGCTTGACCGTACGCCTTTTGGGCATTAAAAGTTGACAGTAGATCTTTTTCGGGGTGAGGGGAGTATAAAAATTTGTAGTAATAGGAAGAACAAAATTTGCAGAGGTTACAAAATCAGTCCCTACCAGCTTTTGACCTTCAAGTCGGGTCCCTCGAATCTCTTGCTTTCTTTATGAGATTACATTAGAAATAGAAGTCGAAAAGGTTTTCGAAATTCGCTGGGCACGTCTGTGCGTAGCATAGCATGATACTACTACACAAGCTCCATCACTGCATAATAAGCAATAAGAACAGGTGGAGACGCCAGCATCCCGAATATCACCCTACGGCAGCACAATGGGTTGAAAGAAACCTGTCAAATGGCTCTGTTTTGAAAGGTTATGAGCCGAAAAGAATGGTCTATGAACTATGCTTACGCTGTGCTGAGGACATCTGCGTGCAGCGCGTACTCCTTGGCGTAGATGAAGGACGTGATGGACTGGGGCAGTGCCGCCTGCATGTATCAGTTTTATAAGCAGCAGCTGGAATAATGTGGGGATTTGTTTCTACTGATAAGTAGATTACCTGAATGATAGCGACACGCAGAACATCACCATGCAAGCCCACCGCGATTGCTCCAATAGCCATAGCAGCCGGCCCGGCGATGAACCTGAGTACCATCCCGAAAATGGTTAGGTTTGCTCCACATGCCATCACCTTCTCCTGGAGCGCCATGAATATGCCTGCAACATCCACCAAACAAGCTTTAGTCACGATCTCCAGATTCCTCCCCGCCCTTAATAGATATAGCATCATGCTCCCAGTCGCTCACCCATGCTGAACATGGCTGTGCCTGTTCCGGCCCTGGACATTATCAATATGCAGCCATCCACAATGCTCGGAAACTGGACATGACACCTGTTGGAGGCAAAAGCCCATGCTATCCCGATGATGCTTGCATAGGAGTTTGGGTTCATGGCCATCTTCAACCCAACCAGCCTCATCAGGCTGCAGAATGACGGCTTTGTCGAGCTCACCACCCCAACCATTCCCTCCAGATCATCTTTGTTGTCTTCCACCTTGGGGCCAGTTGGGGCAGATAAGGAATGTATGTCGTTCCTGGACCTTCTAAACTCTAGGACAAAAAGGAGGAAGGTGAGCCAGATGATCGCCTGGATGACGGAACCCTGGATGACCAGGTCCATCCCCAACTGACCATACATGGCCTTGAGGAGCGGGACCCCGACAACAAGTGAGTTGGTGAGGGTGCTGAGGGAGAAGCTAGTGATGGACCAACAGTAACTCCCTTTAGCACTACACTTGGCCCAGAGGGTGAGAACGGCCAAGATAACCACCTTGGAGATTGCGTCGGCGGCGATGAACCAGAAGTTCCATTTGAAAGGGTCGGCGTGGGCAGTGAACTCGAAGGTGAAGATTGGGAGGGTGAAGTAGCAAACGAAGAGGGTGATGGCGTCGCTCTGGTCTGGGGTGAAGATACGCCACCAACGGACAGAGCCGTAGCCAAGGAGGAGTGCAACGTAGAGGGGCATGATGGCCTCCACCACGTTGTAGATGTCCGCCAACCCTATCATATTATCTATCGTATGGCTTTATCGCAACCCGGCTGTGTACGACCTTACTGATCTTTGTGTTGGGGGGGGGAGGTTTCACAATGAAAGTAGGAACTCGGTGTAATCCATATCCATATATAGGCTCCTTCACCTCCGAACACAGAGATTATTAGATTATTACATACGATGGGAAGTGAGTGGAGGAGAGTTTTGAGTGAGGAGATATCGGGCATATGCTTTGTGTTTTGGTTTTTGCCGAAAAAGAAAAAATATATATATATTCGAGAAATGGAGATTGGAGGCAGCCAAGGAATGTGGCTTTCGCGTTCCCAATCACAACAATTATTTTGTTCATCATATTCCCTTATTGAGAAGAATAAAATGTGATGGGATCGGTTCGGTTCGGTCCAAGATGGGAGTGAAAGGAAGAAATTTATTCCTCCTGCATGCAATGCCAACTTGCGAATGTAAATAAATCAAGAAAATATTTTTTTAATAAAATTTTCGGTAAAAGGGCTCAGGAAAAAAAAAACACCAGCCATGTCGTCTCTGTCGATAAAAGTATCGATTCTACACGGTCGGTAAGCGGGGGGGGAAGACAATATCAGATTCAGGTTGTGGGGTTGCAACGTGAATGTTTTTCGCCTCTGAAAGGAGGAGAAAAGGCACGTCATGATAACTTTTCGAATGAAAGTTATTCTTATTTTCATCCTTAACAATATACATATAGATCAACAAATAAGTTAAAAATAGAAATTAATTATATTTAAGGGATATTTTCCTAACCTACGTCATCCAAATAAAGAAACTACATATAACGATATTAAATTATTCCTTATTACTCCCCCTCAAGTTGGAGCGTGAGGATCCCGAATGCCCAACTTGCTAAGAAGAAAACGAAAACGGTCGCGTCCGAGTGCCTTGGTGAATATGTCTGCTGGTTGGAACTTAGTAGGCACATGAGATGTGATGACTGCACCAGATTTAATATGCTCGCGAATGAAGTGGCAGTCGATTTCAATGTGTTTCGTATGTTCGTGAAACACCGGATTTGTGGCAATGTGCAAAGCCGCTCGAATATCAAAATGAAGACTGGGGGGTTGTGTAAACACAATGCCCATGGAAGACAGTAGACTCCGTAGCCATAATATTTCGCTAACCACAGTTGCCATAGCTCTATATTCCGCCTCCGCCGAAGACCTCGAGACAGTCGTTTGCTTCTTTGTTTTCCATGAAATGGGACAACCGCCCAACTTAACAATATATCCAGTAATCGATCTTCGAGTAAGAGGGCAACCGGCCCAATCTGAATCGCAGTAAGCTTCGAGCAATAACGAAGTCGAACGAAGAAAAATCCCTTGACCAGGTGATTGCTTCAAGTATCGTAAAACCCTCATTGCTGCATCCCAATGGTCTTCACGGGGTTCTTGCATGAATTGAGCCAAAACATGTAACGAATAACTAATCTCTGGTCGAGTTATTACCAAATACAGCAATCGACCCACTAAACGTCTATAACGGCCTGGATCAGAAAATAATGGACTAGTACTTGTCAACAATTGATGATTCTGCTCCATAGGAATTAGAGATGGCCTTGTGCTTGGCATCCCAGCTTCAGCAAGTATATCCAACACATACTTACGTTGGTTCAAAAAAAGGCCAGAATTTGTTCGCTCAACTTCGATTCCCCGAAAATACTTCAGATGACCCAAGTCCTTGATCCGAAAACAACTATTAAGGTAGCGCTTGAATGAAGCACAGCGAGAAGAATTATTTCCAACAATAATTAGATCATCCACATAGACCAAAACACCAAGAAACATGTTGTCGCGAGTATATGTGAAAAGTGAGTGATCTGCACCTGACTGGACAAATCCATATTGACGTAATGCAGTTGCAAGCTTCAAGAACCAATTTCTAGATGCTTGGCGAAGTCCGTATAGGGACTTCCGAAGTCGACATACTGCTCTCTCCTTGGAAGAAGAAAAACCTGGAAGTAACTGCATATACACTTCTTCGTCTAAGTCACCGTGTAAAAACGCATTGTTCACATCCATTTGATGCATCTCCCATCCTTTCGCAACAGCAACCGTTAATAAACACCGAACTGTTACTAATTTTGCCACTGGAGTAAAAGTCTCATGAAAATCTATTCCCTCGACTTGAGTGAAACCCTTTGCCACAAGTCTGGCCTTATAGCGTTCTACACTCCCATCAGATTTGCGCTTCACCTTATATACCCATTTACAACCAATAGGTTGCTTATCCGGCGGAAGTTGTTCAATTGTCCAAGTCGAATTATCTTCTAATGCACGAATCTCCTCTGCCATCGCCTTATTCCAACGGGGGTCTTGAACAACCTCTTTATAAGATCAAGGCTCAATATCGGAGTCAATCCCAGCCAAGAAAACTCTATGATAATAGTTCATACTAGAATAATCAATAAATTTTTCGATAGGGTGAGAAATACCTGAGGAATTTGTAGGAGTGTGCTTGCTCGAGGAGGGGATCGAACAATATGCGGTGTGAACAACAAAATCTTTAAAACGATCCGGAGGATTTTTATGTCGAGTTGAACGTCGTATAATAACTGATGGGGTAGATGAGTTATTCTTCGACATACATATCTCATCCTCTACTGAATCTTGATTTGTAGATGTTTGCCCATTGTCCTCGACTGGTTCAATATTTTGTTTTTCTGCAGAAACAGCTAGTCCTTCGTCCTCCACACTTGAGCTTTTCTCCTCTAGTTCAATCCCTCCAATATTTTCTTTTCTCTCTAACCCCGTATGCTAATTGAGTCGTCCAATGACATCTAAACAACCATTTTTACTAATGTCACCAAACTCCCCCTGTCCTTCATAGATTGACACATCATGAAATAATGACATGTATTTTTTAGATCCATTCGTGATGAACTCCTCCATATTTTTTTTTTGCAGCAAAAGGAAAAATCTCTTCACAGAACCATACATCCCGAGAGATGAAAAACTCATGTGTAACCAAGTCATATAATCTCCGTCCTTTCCTCCCATATGGGTATCCGATAAAAACACACTTTCGTGATCTTTCTTGGAATTTATCTTTATTGCGTGGTCGATTGTGTGCATAACATAATGAACCAAAAACTCGTAAGTTGGAATAATTGGGCGATTTTCCGAAAAGTACCTCATAAGGACTCTTTTCTCCCAACAAAGGAGTAGGTGTGATATTAATCAAATGTGCAGCAGTAGATACACATTCTCCCCAAAAATTCGTAGGTAGAGAGGCTTGAAACATGATTGCTCGTGCCACATTCAAGATATGTCTATGCTTCCTTTCAACTCGCCCGTTTTGTTGAGGTGTATCCGTGCATGACCTTTGATGAATAATTCCACTGTCACTAAAAAAATCTTGCAATTCTTTAGATAGAAATTCCATGCCATTGTCACTTCGAATAATTCGAACTGTCCGATCAAATTGATTTTTCACAAGGTTACAAAAACTAATGAGATAACGCCGTACTTCCGATTTTTCACGTAGTAAATATAACCATACAGCTCGACTAAAATCATCTACCACGGTTAGAAAATAACTTGCTCCGGAGTTTGACTTCATCTTATAAGGCCCCCACAAATCACAATGTACCAACTGAAACGGAAAATCTGCTTTATTCGAACTTAAATGAAACTGAGAGCGTGTTTGTTTTGCCCGTAAGCATATGTCACACTCATGATTATTTTGCTTATGAAAATTCATACCAAGAAAACCAATCTTGTCCGATGGATGACCAAGCCTTTTATGCCAAAGCTCAATGTTGCCTTCCCTAACCGTTCGACATATGAGTGGAGCAGTCGTCACATGCCGCAAATAATAGACCCCCCCTCGGAGCTTACCCACTCCAAGCATCCTCCTCGTAGTGCGGTCCTGTATGACACATAAATCCGAGCAAAAGGTGATAACACAGTTCATATCATCAGACAATTGTGCAATTGAAATCAAATTGCAATCAAAAGTAGGCACGAGTAACACATCTGATAACATAAATGAGTCAGTGATGTGCACTTTCCCAATCTTCGTAGCTTGCACTTTGTTGCCATTAGGAATGTATACAGGTTGACCGCCATTTATTAATAAAAATTCATTCAGATGCTTCGCGCACCCCGTCATGTGTCTCGAAGCTCCTGTATCAAGTATCCATTCATTTTCCACATTCACAAAAGATAATTTATTACCAGCCAGATGATCCATGTCGTTGGCGTCCCCAAGTATGCTCAACAATTTTTGAGTTTGTGCCTCCGAGAGGTCTAATCCAGCAAGTGAGATCGACTTGCCCCCATTGTCTGGCCTACTGGTTTGGACTGCATGTGCTTGTACTGTCCCACGCTTCTGCTGTAAATTTGGTTTTGGCCCGCCGAGGCCACTGTTCCTTTGTTGACACGTCCAAATAATTTTGCTCTGAACTGTGTAGTCACTTGCTTCTTACCAGATTCAGCAGCTGTTGAATAACTATTCAAGTCCCAACAAACACTTTTTTTATGACCTGTTTTCCCACAATGGTCACATATGGGCCTTCCATCTGCTGCCCACTGTCGCTTTCCATCGTAAGGTTCCCTTTGATTGCCATCAAATCTATTTGCATTATAATTTCTATTATCTGTGCTACCTCCCTTGGCTAAGAAGGCTACTTCTGGAATAGACTCTCGAGATCTCGAAACTGATTTCTGTTTTTCCTCATATACCACCTTTGCATAAATCTTATTGAGATTTGGCATCGGCTCAATGCTTAAGATATTCGACCGTATCATATCAAACTCCGAAGTAAGACCCATGAGAAATTGAAATGCCTTTTCGGTTTCTCGTTGAATTGATGTCCTTCCAAGACAAAAGGTGCATTCTGATCCATCGAGATATAAGTCAAGCTCATCCCATAAAGCTTTCATTTTACCAAAATACTCTTGTACGCTTCTCCCTTCTTGCTTAAGCAGACAAATATCAGATTTGATTTGATAAATGCGAGCCTGATTACCTTGTGAATACCTATCCTTGAGATCATCCCACAAGCTCTTTACATCTTCTGCATATGCCACCGTCGTTTGAAGATCTTTGCTCAAAGTGTTGAAAATCCATGCAATCAACATGGAATTGCATGCTTCCCAGTGCTCATGGTTCGGATCATCCTCGTTCGGCTTTGGGATGTCTCCAATAATGAATCCCAATTTCTTCTTGGCTTTCAACGCATTCCTCATCGCACGAGACCATATAAGATAATTATCACCATTGAGTTGTCAAGTTATCAATACATTGCCTGGACTCTCAGACGATGAAAAACGATATGCCAAAGGAACCGCTTCCTCCTTACCAGTATCATCTCCCTTCTTCATTGTTTTCGATTTTCGTCTTCCCCTATGATCTCATCCACACAATAACAGTTTATTCGGTCCCAGAATGTCTGCGCTCTGATACCATGATAACTTTTCGAATGAAAGTTATTCTTATTTTCATTCTTAACAATATACATATAGATCAACAAATAAGTTAAAAATAGAAATTAATTATATCTAAGGGATATTTTCCTAACCTACGTCATCAAAATAAAGAAACTATATATAACGATATTAAATTATTCCTTATTACGTCACGTGAGCGAGCTCCAGTCCTTTGCCTTCTCTTTGATGGATGGGCGTTGGAGTCGGGGGAATAACCATAAGATTATGATATTGACATTGATATTGATGGGAGGGTCAATAGAGAGAACAGATTCCTCTCAAATGTGCATCGTTTGAGAGGTTTGATGCTGTGAGATGGTGGTGGGATGGTGGTGCATGCAGGTGGTGGCGAAGATCGTAAGTTCGGCTCTCTCCTCCCGTTACCACACAAACAGACAGCAGCAACACGCAACTGGCTGGTCCCCCCCCCCCCCCCCACTTCTTCCTGATCGAGCAAACATCCATTCGTCGCTTTCACCGTATTCCTCTATTCTCCCCAGTCATCCAAATTAACAAACCCCACCCAACCAAAACACCTAATTTACAGAACAAATCGCCTTCCTCCTAGCTCCTCTCTGTTATTACCAGGATGAAAATAAACCTAAACGTGTAAAGCGGAAGAACAATGGAATCTCGTTTCCACGCATTACAACCTTGTATCTGTTAAAGACATGCTTTATCTTGTGAATAATACATTATTTTCATTTAATGTTTGACATGTTGCCCTGCGTCACTAAACAGCAGGCATTATGTTTTTGGAAACAAACTACATTTTGTTTTTTTACTCGGCCTGTATTCCAAATGCATTTTCTTTTTCTTGGTTGGTTTTGGCCCATGAGGAAAGAACAAATGAATAATTTAATAATATAGAAAGGGAAAACTAATTAGGGAAAGCGTGTGAGATGAGGCGTTTTCTTGGAGTTGTTAAAATTCTATTCCTTTTTCAAATATCGTATATAATATCATCTACCTCTCTATTTATAGAGTAGATACAATAAAAAAAAACATTCACAATAAATATATTTATATTTTGCCATATGCGATATATATTTAGTGGTACACAAGGCGTGTCTTTGGAGCATGGGGATTTATATGTACTCCAAAGCTATGTAATACACCGCCCTGATTGGAAGCGATGCCAATGTGCCTATCACCACCCTGCCATGGATGGAATAGCCCATCATCCATACCTCAGACATGGCTCTGTTGAACTCCACGCCTCTGGCCCTCTTGGCAAAACTCAAAGAGCACAAAGTCTCCCCATGATCTTGTTCACCCGGGCTAACATGAACGAGCATCAAGACCTTCGAGTCATGGCCTGCAGGATTGATACGAAATTGTTTAATCTGTTTACGATTCATAAATCCAAGGCCACATGAATTAATATACACTTACCAAGGGAATCCTTCAGAATCTGCGTCAACTTACTATTTCTGCAAGAGAAAGAAAAACCTAACTTTATGAACATTTGAAGGCTCATTTTTTACAGTTAAGTAACCTTAAACTCACCGACATTTCTTCCTTCTCAAAGCAGCGATGACATCTCCCAAAGCAGAAACTGACAAGTTTATGGCCCTTCCCTCATCCAACGTCTGTGCGGTCGCTCCATTTTTTAGTAGCGTTTCACTGCCTCCTAGATCGACCATCCACAACTTGCTTAATTCCACCTCTCCATCGTGGTCACATTGTCGAACGGTCGAGATCCTCGTTAAGCTATATACACAGCTAATGAGGTAATGGAAGCATTCACAATAAAATAAGGGGAAAATGTAGAAGCTTCTTAATAATCGAGCAATAGGCGTCGGACTCAACCCACCAATGAGATCTGCTGGAAGTTTCACTAACATTAGTCCATGAAGTCGACCATGCTCATCTTCCTCTGCTGTACAACCATTTTGCTTTCGTTAAGTCCAGGATCTGAACTTCTAAAAGGCCCTCGATCTCTATGAACCCCTTCTGATCCGTCTTATTGTTGAGATTGCCGCTGTGGAAGCAGGATCAAACAAAAGAAGGAAAACAAACCGGAATTTGAGTTTGCAACACCACATCGTTTTGTTCAAACTGCACGAGAAAAAAAAAATCAATTCGTACCATCTAATTGCAGTCTTGTGCATCTCTCTGACTGGCTTTGTGGCCAGCAGATCTCTCAAGTTTCCCATGTATACTTCCAACATACTTATGGAAATGGTTAGAGTAGATGTCTTATCGATGCTAGCAAAGTAGAACAGTTTCTCCAGAGCTCGCAAAACGATCCCTGGCTGATAATTGATACCGTCCTATGATTTTCATAACACCTCTCAATTGATTAACCCCTTTTATTTGCTTCTGAAAGGTTCTGCAAATCGGAATATGTGCTCACCATTGTAAATGTCTTGCCTGTGCCAGTTTGACCATAGGCTAATACACAGACATTATGTCCATCG
Organism: Melastoma dodecandrum; assembly: GCA_029817715.1. Classification (NCBI taxonomy): domain Eukaryota; kingdom Viridiplantae; phylum Streptophyta; class Magnoliopsida; order Myrtales; family Melastomataceae; genus Melastoma; species Melastoma dodecandrum. Next base: position 796,744 of record JARUPY010000329.1, on the reverse strand, counting down.
ACTGCATATCTGAGAATTGGTTCTACCTCGGTTAAAACATCACCTGCAGAGTTCCAGACAGGTAGAATATATCAGACGACTAAAACAAACACCAAGTTCAACCCTTGTGTACACCATCCGGCTCGGAATGACAGCACTCACCTTGGGCTGCTTCTTGATCTTGAGGGAAAACCTTATCGAATCCGAATTCTTTGGCGCCTCCAGACAATCTTATCACCATCTTTCCCAACTCGATCTCAACCGGATCCCGGACCTTCATCTTATTTGCTTGTAGAATTGGGCGAACACGGCAGAATACCCGAATGCTCCCTAGTAAACCAGAACACCCTGAATTTCCCATGATCGGGAAAAAGCTTCTAGAAGGAATACCAAATCTCAGCTAAAAACCTTTTAGATTGGTGATGTTGTTCAGCGCTGCTCGCCGCTTTTCTTCCAACAACTTATGCTTCTTCTTCAATTATACAATTTTCTCTGCATTATGTCAGTGATCCTGTGTGATATAACTGATTGTCTGGAGGAAACTCAAAATACGGATGCCATACCTTTTTGATCTGAAAATCACCTTCTTTAGCTCGCCGTTCTCATGCTCGGGAACCACATTAACGTCCGTGTAGACGCCCGACGAGTCTGACATTTCGGAATTGGGAGGTATCCCGTCCAATGGATTCGATCCCATCATCTACTGATCGAAACTCAGAATATCTCCACATCACCCGAAGACAATTCCAACAACCATTCTTCCCATTCAGACAACAACATGAAATATCTTCTTTTTTTTTCTTTTTATCAGACACCCCGCACACCCAGAAATAAGGAACCCCACAAGAATAAGGAGAAACTTTTATGGGGTTTCTAGGGTGCTCGGGGAATTCAATTAGGCTACAGGCGTTAGCCTACTACAACTCCCCCGAACCCAATGATTATGCAATGGTGATGACGACCTTACTGGAATTGGAACTACAACTGTTTCCAGGTTTTGGGTGGTTCGAATGTAGCCTGGGGTACAATACATTTAGTAGGGAGTAGGAAGAGTTCGGGTGAGCAGCTAAATGTAAAACTATACGATGAAGTCTTGTTTGATAGCTTAAACTTCTTTTAGCTAAATGGTAAGAATTCATAATATCAAAGCAGCTGTTGGAACTGTGAGAGAAAAGCCAAGTTGAATGAAAGAAAGAATCCTTTATTGTCTGTTGGGTCCAGATCCATGCACAGAAGTCTAGGATATCAATAACAACGATAATAATAACATAGACATACATGGAGAGAGGTTGGTGGAGTTTTGTACGGAAATACGGTTAGTTTTAAAAAAAATTGTAAAATACGGTTCATATTTTGTAAAATACGAATTTACCGAAACACGCTCCCTAAATTACAAAGAGCAAAACCCGCCCTTGAGAAAAATAGCGACCCGCCCCTATGGGGCTTCCATACATCCGCATGAAAGTGCGCTTTGAAAACTCGCCTTCATGTAAAGACAGATTTTCAAAACGCACCCTCCAAGGGGCGAGACTTTTTTAACCCCAAAACTTAGACTCGGTGTCTGATATGGGACCCCTTTAACTAAATAAACAAGGGGCGAATTTTTAATTAAATGAATAAAAGACGAGTTTTCAAAACTCGCCTTTCGAAAGCCTAAACAAATTGAGTCAGAAGAGAGAACCAGCTTAAGTAAACCCGCCCCATATTCATTTACCCATCCCTTATTTATTTATTGGAGGGGCAGATCCGTTAGACGAAATAAGGCTCTTTCCCTTTAGCGAAGAAAGAAGGCTCTTTCCCTTTAGCGAAGAATTTCACAAGTGTTGGAATGGCGGGTTCCTGAAAGATACATTTTGAAAACCCATCTTTACATAAAGGTGCGTTTTCAGAACGCGCCTTCACGCGGATGCAACCCGCTCTTGCCTATTTACCCGGAAGGCGGGTTTTCAAAACTCGCGCTATTTAAAAAAGTGCCCCTTCGATAGTAAGACCAATTTTACGAAACACGAACCCTATTTCGTAATTTTTTTAAAAAACTAATCATATTTCAGTAAAAAACTCGAGGGTGATTGATTTCCCTAATGTATGTATGCATGGGTCATTGAATTATATCCCTCGGAAATTCAAGGAGGGCCACGCAGTGGGGTGGCATCATCAATTCAAAATGTCGATAATGTAGCATCATCTTTCTTTCTTTTCTTTTAAAATAGAATAAAATAAATTCCATTCAGTTAATCCTGAATCCCCTCCTGTTAAGGTTGTGAGTTGAAGGGCAATCCCTAAAGTTTTCTGTAGTTGTCAGAATCAGAATCATACCTGCAAATAATATTATTTCAATTTTAATGATTTTTTTTTGGTAATGTTTAAAAATATCAGGCAATAGGAAAGACAAGGAAGAAAGTCGCAGGATTCAGGATTACAGCGTTATTTGATGTTAAAAAGAAATGTCCACTTCCGAGTCATTGAATTCTACGTGAGAGAAAATGCAGTTGTGTGTGTGTGGGCAGTTCAGCCATGGTATTAATGACATCGGAAGACTTCTCCTTCTCCATTCCTACCCCACCCCCGGCACTTCGCAGGGTTGATGTTGAAAGGAGAGGAGGAGATGGGCAGGACTTAATAACTGAGGCTGACTGTGTTGAATGCTCTCTCTCTCTCTCCCAAGTGTTTTCTTCTTCTTTTCACTTTCTTTCTTAATAGGGTGCATTTTGATCCCAGTTATAATACACGGGCTATCCTGAAAATGACTTTTTCTCTTGTTGGTATTTGCAAGATGACTTCCTTTGGGTTCATTCCCAAGTAACGAGATTTGCCCTTTTGTGACCATCCCCCTGTCCCTCCTCACGTGTTTGTTTAGCTGAGTGTCTGTCTGTCTGAGCGGCGAAGGTGGGTGTTCCCAGTTTGGGGTGATTGTTTGCCCTCAGAGTTTGACTGTAATGATACATGTGGGCTGTCGAGTGGTTTCTGTTCTCTACATGTTTTTGTTTATAGTGGATTTGCCGTTATCTGTGTAGGAGATAAGGTTTTAGCTAGCTGGTGTCGGATGATCTGCGCCCTCCGATTTGTCCACTACTGTTTCCTGGATCGTGATCATGTTGCTGGAAAGATGATGGTGTTCGGTGACAGAAATGGGTTGTGTGCTTAGTCGAGGAGGATCGTACCCTTGGGTGAAGAAACCAGGGGAGGGTGCAAATGGCGCTTCTGCGGCAACAGAGATTGGTAGTAAGGGAAGAGTTAAACAGTTGAAGGACAAGGTTGCGAGGGAGGAGAAAATTTTAAGCGGAGATGGTAATATGGACGTGAATGGGACTTCAAGGTCGAAACCAAGACCTGGTAATCTGCCAAGGCAGTGGCGCGGGGAGCAGGTTGCTGCTGGGTGGCCGTCCTGGCTCTCTGAAGCATGCGGGGAAGCGCTCAACGGTTGGATCCCACGGCAAGCAAACGCTTTTGAGAAAATCGATAAGGTTGGTGGGATGTGGCATTCTTTTGGAATCAATCACCCACAGTTCTTTATGCTCGGTCATGTAATCCAATTCTCTCTCTCTCCCCCTCAATCATGTTAGATTGGACAAGGAACGTACAGCAATGTGTACAAGGCGAAGGACATGTTGACCGGCAAGATTGTGGCTCTAAAGAAGGTGAGGTTCGACAACCTGGAATCCGAAAGTGTGAGGTTCATGGCCAGGGAGATCTTAATCTTGAGGCGGCTGGATCATCCCAACGTAGTGAAGTTGGAAGGTTTGGTCACTTCAAGGATGTCCTGCAGTTTGTACTTTGTATTTGAGTACATGGAGCACGATTTGGCCGGACTTGCTGCTACCCCACTTATTAAGTTCTCCGAAGCTCAGGTTAGCAAAGTTTTAGACCCCGGCTTCTGTGTGTACTGCTCGTTTGTACTTCTAATAAAGAAACATGTGCTAAAATTTGTAGGTGAAATGCTACATGCGTCAACTCTTGTCAGGATTAGAGCACTGCCATGGACGTCATGTGCTTCATCGCGACATTAAAGGGTCTAATCTGCTGATAGATAACGAAGGAATCCTGAAGCTGGCTGATTTTGGACTAGCCTCTTTTTTTGATCCTGCCAATAAGCGTCCGATGACGAGCCGAGTGGTTACATTGTGGTACCGAGCCCCGGAGCTTCTGCTTGGCTCGACGGAATATGGAGTAGGAATTGATATGTGGAGTGCCGGGTGCATCCTTGTTGAACTTTTTACATGAAGGCTTATTCTACCTGGCCGCACCGAGGTCAGTTATGTTACACAATTGACAATGATGAGGCAATCAGTCCGATGTCGGATAAAATTTTGAAGACTAGGTTCTGATAGGTGGAGCAACTCCATAAGATTTACAAGCTATGTGGGTCTCTGGACGACGGCTACTGGAAGAAATTTAAGTTGCCGAAGACAACCTTGTACATGCCCAAGGAGCCTTACCAAAGATGTGTGAGGAGTAAATTTAAGGACTTCCCATCATCCGCACTACCGCTTATCGATGCCCTTCTCTCAATTGATCCAGAGGAGCGCGGGACAGCGGCTGCCGCATTGCAGAGTGAGGCGAGTAGATTTTTCTCAGAAACACTGTCATCATTTTTGCACCGCTAGACGGACGAGAATTTAATTATCTCCTTTTTGATATGCAGTTTTTTTCCACTGAACCATATGCTTGTGAGCCTTCTAGTCTCCCACAATATCCCCCCAGCAAGGAAATCGATGCTAGACGTCGTGACAATGAAGCACGGAGGTTTTGATCTGATATCTTATTATTCAGTATCTTGCCAGTTCATGCTGTTTCTTTGTAAATTTGATGAAACTGTGGTGTACCTATTCATTTCCTGTAGACTGCGAGCTGCTAGCCGAGTTCAAGGTGATAACAAGAAGAAATTGAGGACACATGACAGAGCAGTCCGAGCCATTCCTGCACCAGAAGCAAATGCAGAGGTTCAAGCCAACATTGATGTATGTGATCAAATTGCCTGCTCTGTCAAGCTCGGAGATTTTAACTTTATGGGTGTAATAGTATGTTTGTGCTGCATTTTGGTGGACAGAGACGGCGACAAATCATTTACAATACTAATCCAAAGGGTACGAGTGAGAAGTTCCCTCCACCACACCGAGATGGAGCAGTCGGAACCTTAGATAATCTCGATCCAACCATACATCCTCCCAATAACCCCCACAGTTCCACCTCCTTGACATTTTCCAAGAACTTATCGGATTTGTGGTCTGGTCCCCTGGCAGAGAACTCCCCGGATGCTGCTCTGAAGCGGAAGAAGAAGAAGAAGAAGAATGCAGCGAGTGGCGAAAGTGATGGAATCCGAGGTTCACTAGGTTCGTCCGTATTTGCTCTAGGAACTTTCAAGGGTAAAATAAATGGTAACGGCTGTGTTAAAGAAATTAGAAGCTTTGCGTGACTACGAGATACAAGTCAACTCCTCCCTTGCCATTTGCATCAGGCAGTGGCAGACGAAGCATTCGGTAGCGGAATGATGTATAGACGCCAAAAGCTTGTGAATAAAAGAGCAGATTCTCGAATTCTTCTTTGCCTCACCTGTCAACTACATCTCCGTTGTCCATAACATCAAACCAATGCGGGGAAGAGGGTAACTAAATGTGGCTGGGCGTTGTTTCCTGAGACTGGAAGAGGAAACCATGGAGATCAAGAATAACAGATAGGGAAGCTTCAAGCCCCAGGAATACTCTAGAGCTTTCCCCTACTTCTCCTCCTTATAAGATGTCATCTCCCAGGCGCGAGTTACATTCCCCGCGTATGACATTATTCTTAGCGCTCTTCAGCTACTGTTCCTTGCTGCCAGTACTGTTTGAACAAGGAACATGGGACCAAACTTACTTCGAGGAACAACATCACGGATGTCGTGAACAGGGAAAGGATGTTCCACATTCGACAAGCTGATAATCCGGAGGCATCCGTAATATGCAATCATGAGATGTGACCTCCCGTCCATTGTCCTCCAGCTTCGAGAAGCTCCGCTTTGCCTGAAACCATAGGAAGAGGACGAACGACAGAGACCAGCAGAGCATTGTGCCAGAAGCCGTTGCACTCGAAGAGCCATAGGCAGGGACTCCCCAAGTGGAACATCGCTAGTCTTGGAGGTCAGGGGAGGGAGGCATGGGGAAACCCAAGGGAGAACAAAATGGATGGGAGGGAGGGAGGAAAACGGTAATGTCAAAGGGGAACTCGCTCCTTCGTCCGTTTGGTTTGACGAGAGTGCAGCTGACATTCGAAATTCGGACCAAAAACCCAGCAACGGGTTAGGGGGATTTTGGGCTTTCAGACACGGCCCATTTCATATCATGTTTGGGTTTTGGTCGAAACCTATTTAATAAAGTGGCTCGGGCAGGAAGTATGAAGAGGTTATCTTGTAATGTTTTAGCATGAATCCGGAGTTGAGATGAGATGGAACATGGCGAAACGAATCGAAAGCTATTTAGTTACAAGAAAAGCCAGATAATCACTTACTCGAGTAAGACAGAAGTTGGGGTACGTCCGACATGATCCTGGGTGTCAGAACTTGTTTACCGTACACGACCCTTGCGTTGTCACTAACGGACCAGGAGAGAGCAGACGATCTTTAGGCTGTCACTAATGTGATCAGAATGGGTATAGGCGACCCTTGGTATGTTCTTACAGGTCGGAATTGGACCAGGTGAATATTCGTAAGTAGCATGCATGTCATGAACCCTATAAATAAGTATTATAAGGCTGTGAAGAAGACTTGGATTATTAATTCTTCGTCTCAAGATGGTGATCCTGACGATGAATCAATCATCCCCAGCGTTTAGCTTTTTATAACTTTCTTTCCCCATCCTTCATTTCGTCCCCGTCGCCCTGACGAGGCCCACGTTACACCTCTCCCCCCCCCCATCCTCTCGCATTTGCGCGTTTTCCTTACATGGGATTTTGGTAAATGGACCTCCTTGACTTGCTGGGTGTTGGTTGCCATTTTTTCAGCTCCCTGAAATCATGTTTCCAAGTCTAGCTGCAGTGAGTAAAAGAAAATTTGAGTCTTTTCGAGTTTTTGAAGCTGTTCAGGTGAGGCTACGTCTGGTGTGGATCTTTCTGTAGGTTTTACGCGAGTTTGGAAGGAAAGTTTGGGTTTTCATTAATGGGCACTTTTGTCTGGATGGCCGTTGTAGGAGGAGACTAGGATGGAGAAGATAATGAATGATTTGAAGCTGGCGTGGATGAAGAAGGATGAGTTGAGGCAGGCTTGTCAGCAGGTGAGAGACGAAGCCTCTGCGGTGGTTTCTTTGACAGTGAAGTGGAATGACTTGGAAGAGCACTTTGACTGCAAAGAGAAGGCTCTAGAATGCAACTGCCCGATTAACGTGGAGATCGAGAAGCGCTTGGATGAGAAACTTAGGAGAGTCGAGGAGAAAGAGTGGAGGTTGTGCCAACTGCAGGATGAGATTGGTAAGAAGGAGGATGAGCGAAAGTTGAAGGAGTTAGTGTTGAAGACGCTAAGAATGCTGGTGGAAGATTGCCGAGAAGAGTGCGGGCGGAAAAAAGGTGAGGCTGATGCAATGTGGGATTCGGCTGTAGAGGCTGAGATGAAGGTGAAGTCGGAACAGGAGAGACTTGAAACGCTGCAGCGATCAGTGGAGAAGAAAAGGATGGAGTTTGAACTGAGGAGAAAGGATATGGAGTTTCTGCAGAGCAGTAATAGGCAACTTGATGTGAGGAGGGAAGAGCTGAGCTCGGTGGAGCGTTTGCTGAAAGACCGTGCCGAGGAACTTCGTAGAAAGACGGAGTAATTGACTTCGATCAGTAGGTTGACAGAAGAGTGTCAGAGGGACCTTGATTTGAGAAAAGCAGAGATGGGTTCCTTGATTAGTAAAATGAGTCAGACATGCAAGGACCTGTCGGCAAAGGAGGAGCAGTTAAACTCAGCCGTTGCGTCTCTGCATCAGGTTACCAGAAAGCTATGTCTGAGGGACAAGGAGCTGAGTTAGATGGGGAGCTTGCTTGCGCAACGTCTTGAGGAGCATGATGCAAAAAAGGAGGAATTGATATCGACTGAGGGCCGTATCTCTGACCTTAATTAACAGCTTTATGTGAGAGGGGAAGAGCTGAGTTCAGTGGGGAGTTTGCTCAAAGAACGTCACAAGGAACTTGTTGTGAACACGGAGAAATTGGATTATATTCAGAAGTCCATTCAAGAGTATCGTAAGGAAATGGTGTCGCAAAGGAAAGAGATTTTCATGGAGGAGAATGATATGGCAGAGTGGTCAAAATTGTTTGCCTCAAGGGCAGGGATACTGATACAAAGACGGACGACAACTTATCCCCGTCGACGCACAGCAAGAGAGGCGTCACTTTGCTCGCTTGCGACTGAGCTACGATCGCGATTCAGCACGTGCGACTCAACGAGTGCGACTCAAGGAGGTGCGACTTGACATCATCAGCGACTGAGCAACGTAGAGTCGGCTAAGCCAAGAGTCTCGAAGATGAAGAGCCTCGAAGAAGCTGAATCAATTCACGTTCCTCATTCATGCATTTGTCATTCATGCTTTGCATTTACTTTGTTGCATTTCCAATAAGCCATTTATGGCTCGTCCATGAATCTTGCCTTGCATACATCTAGTCTAGGTTCATTTCGTGCATTTAAGTTTTTCTTCAAGTGTTCCCTATATATATTGGGCACCTTGTACTCATTTGGGAAGAAGCTTGAATCAAATTATAAACCCTTATCAGACTTAGTGTCTTTTATCCGAAGTGAGTGAATTCTCCTTCAAAACCTCATTCTTCATTTGGTGGATTTCCAAGTGCGGATTGAGTAGAGTGTATCAACCGGTGGTGGTATATCTGTATCCTCCGTGTTGTGCCTCGCCCTCATCTTGTTCGTGGTAGTGTATCTGTATCCACGGCCAAACGAGTACATCCGAGTATAGGTTGAATCTCAACCTATTTATTCCATTTCCAGCCGCATACATTATACACTACCTTCCGCCCATACCGAACGTCACCCATTCCTTGTCATTCTGTGGCGTTCCCCTTACTTTTGGTTTTGGAATCATCTATTCCTTGCCGTCCCCGTACCAGATTCTGTCATCACTAGAAAATTCCACCTGGCATTGTTCGACACAGCTTGATTCAAAAAGGGAGGATTTGAATTCAGATCATACACCTCTTCTGGAGAGTACGGAGCGAATTCGACGAAAGAAGCAGGAGTCGAATGGAATCGAGAAACCTGTTGCAGAATTGGATGATCTAATGGAGCACAAGAAAGGAATATTGCGCTCATTGCAAAGCTCCGTGCAGGAATGCTGCTATCTGATCAAAGCAAAGAGTACGAAACTCAATGACTGTCAGATGTCGATCAAGGAGTGTGAAGGAATTTGAAGCTACTGGAAGACACCTTGAGTCAACTAGAAAGACGGTGAAGGAAAAAACCGAGGAGATTGAGGTCATGGAGAAGCAGCACTGCATGATCAGGAAGATGATAGAGGAGCAGTCGGCCATCTTGGTTTTTAAGAGGGAAGCGTCGATAACTTTCAAGAACTCTGCGAAGAAGGCTTGCAGGGAGTTACAGACATCAGTGAAAGAACAGGAAAGGACCACGAAAGGACTGGAGCCGCTGCTGAGGGAAATAACGACAAAGAGAAAGGAGCTTGCTTCTGTTGAAGAATCAATTGAGGGGCTTAACAAGAGTCTTAATTTGAAGGAGGAGGAGTTGATGATCACTCAGAATTCTGTCGTGAGGGTTGCTAGAGAGCTAAAAATGAAAGAAGCCGAGCTGAAAAATGCAACGGAACAGTTACACCAACTGCAGAAGGAGACCGAGATGAAAACCGAGGATGTGGCACTGGAAAGTGCAGAGCATAGTCTATCGAGTTTGATACATTCTCATTCCATGGCTTGTATAGCTGAGCCTCAGTTGGAGGAGAAGAAAGAGCTGGATTGCTTCGAAATTCGCAAGAAAAACTGTGAAGAGGAGCTTGAGCCCAATAAAAAGCAGCTTGAGGAGGCAGAGAGATCGCTCTCGGATTGCTTGAAGGAGGTTAAATTCAAGAAAATGGAGCTGCAGCAGATCCAGGAAGCATGCATTAAGTGTCCTGAGAATTTTGAAGCGAGAGATAAGCAACTGCACATGATTCAGTCTCCACTTGAACAACGCCGGAGGGACATCGTACTGCATGAGAGCTGTGAACGCGAAAACAGATTTTAGATTGTTAGAGCAAATGTTTTGCTTGACCGTGTTCTCTGCTGTTGCTGGCTCAAAGTCTGTTGTGTTCCTGTTGTTACTAGGCTTGCTATTGATTCACTACGCTGTTGGATTTTACCTGACCGTAGGATTTGAAACTCTCAATCCTGAATGGCGAAAAGTGACAGGGCCATGTGATGTGCCTACTGAGGGTACAACCTTCGACAGGAGCAATATGTTCAGAAAAGGCTTTTGGGAGACCCATGTAGGAGGCCTGCAAAAGAAGTTTTGGACTTGATCCGAGGCCCTTATGAGCAACTTATAAGAAAGGAGTGCCTCGGGTTCGACGATGAAGACCTCCGGGTCCATATTCTCCTGTTAGAGCGACTAATTGGAGCTGCTTCTCCTGTGACCCCCCATATTAAAGCACATGCTCTGACATTAGCGGAGTGGAAGACAAACTTGAGGGCCAATAAAGAACGTCCATTGGAGGTATCAGTTTTTCTGCATCTCGTGGCTGCATTCAATCTGATGTCCTTCTTCGACCAAAATGAGATCGCTGAGCTTTTGGAATCCCTTCCAGCGGGGCAAAACTACTCTAGACTTTGTCGGATTCTTGGCATCGTTGAGAAGAGACCCGGCAAGTTTTCATTTACACAATTTGTTCGTGTCAACTGTTCATCCGTGATGAAGTGACAACTCGGTCGACCCATTTTCACATCATCGAACTACTAGCATTTGTTAACACTGGCGTAGTTCTCTCCTGTCCTGCTGAATCCATGTCTCGAATGCATTAGTCGTTGCTTAATGTCTTTGTGTGTACACATTGCAGGCGCTACCGGATCTCCGCTGCTTTCAATGCTTCGATCCCCCGACAAGGAGAAGAAACGGCCACGCAGGGCCACGTATAAACCGGCAAAGAAGGTGGCATGTTTACACTTCAGGTGACTCGGTCTCGCCTAAGACTACTTCAGGCTGATATCTGTTGGACGGTAGCTTAAGACTACTTCAAACGTGGATATATAGTCTTGCGCATGCCTTTTCCTGGATTAGGAGTAAGTTTGAAAATTATGGACATATCTGCCGGGAACGCGTGTACTGCTTTCGCGTATTATATTAAAGCCCACTTATGGGAAGATCAGCCTCGGCCCATGGTTCCCTCCATAGGACCATGAATGAAGCCCAAATATCCCACATTAGAATCAATCAATCTCACGAAAAAGAAAAGGGGAAATATGATTAGGAAAATTTTTATTTTTATTTTTGAGTAATTGATATCGTGTGGGGAGTGGAGGATCACAAGGAAAACCCAAAAGCCAAACCCTAACTGACAACCCCTGTTTAAGGTTGAAGACAATGGAGAAGATATCCAAGGATTTAAAGGTCGCCAAGTCTCGGAAGGAAAGCGTGATGGAGGCATGCAGGCAGGTCAATGCGGAGTCGTCCGCTGTCATGCTCCTGTGCCTGCAGTTGGATGACCTGGAGCAGCGTTTCGACGGCATCCAGAAGGCGCTGGAGGCCAGAGTGAAGGAGAACGTGGAGAGGGAGAGGTTGTTGGAGGAGAACTCGGGGAGATTCCTCGCTGAGGAGCGGAGGTCGGCCCTCCTGCAGGAGGAGATACGTAGGAGGGAGGCGGAGTTGGAGATCATGGAGACGAGGAAGGGGAGGGAATCCGCGAGGTTGGCCGGGCTGCGGGAGGAGGCGCGCAGGAAGGAGGAGGAATTGGGTGTCGTGGAGAAGAGGGTGAAGGACTGCGAGGACGACCTGGCGAGATCACGCGGGGCTCTGGATCAGTGCATGTCTGCGTTGAAGGATAGGAGGATTGAATTGGATTCGGTCAGCCGGTTATTGGAGGACTGCTGCCAGGAGTACGATCAGAAGAACAGCGAGCTTGAGGTGCTGTCGGCTAAGCTCGAGGTTCTTTTGAAAGATTATGTCTCGAAGAAGGATAAGCTCGATTCGATCAATGTTGACATCGAGAAGATGGTTGTTGAACTCGAAGCCAAGGAGAAGCAGCACGAGGTGTTCCAGAATTCGATTAATGAGCAATTGGCAGCATTCGATGTGAGTAAGCAGGAGTTTGAATCGCTCGGATCCTCAAAAAGGAGGATTGCAGGGGAGCTTGAAGTCAAGGAGTGTGAGTTGGTGAAAGCGACACAGTGCTTGGAGGAATTGGAAAAGAAAATCGAGTCGAAGAATGATGAGCTTGTATCTGTGCAGGGATCGATTTCTGGACTCTCCAAATCCCATGATGTCAAGACGGTAGAGCTTGCCACAATCTGTTGTAAAATTGAGAAACATAACACTGAACTCACAAAGAAGGAGAAGGAATTAGAATCCATCCGAATGCGCACGAAACACCGTGTAGAGGATCTCCTACTGAAGGAGAAAAAGGCTGTCTCCCTCCGAAAAACGATTGGGGAGTGCCTTGACGACCTCGAGACCCGGAGAAGTGAACTTGAAATCTTGAACGAGTCTCTCTTCCGCAGAACTGAGGAAGTTGAATATAGGAAGAGCGAGCTCGAGGAGATTCGGCAGGAAAGCATGGTGTACGAGTGGGAGCTTGAACATTGGGAGAAACGGTTGGAAGTCATGCAGGCATCGCTGGATGAACAATGCAAGTTGTTGGAGATGAATAAGAGGATTTTTGAGGAGAAGGTGAGGGACTTTGAACGTCGACAGAGGCAACTCTGGTCAAGGGAGAAGTCACGGGAGCACTCGCAAGAAGCGGGGTCGATGCCTCCTCGTAAGTGGACCAGCCTGCTCATTTGATGAACCGAACCTGTGGCCATCATTCCCAGCAATATGGCGTGCTCTCTTAATTTTTTTTTCCTTATTCTCTTCTCCAGGTTCTGGAACCGGTGTTCGCAGGGGACAAGTCAGACAGCCGGATAACGTTCCTCCCGATGGTTCCCATATTAAGGCTACTGTGAGTTCGACTGTTTCCAGCATTGGCTGCAAGAGTAAACGCCCGTTACACGTGACCAGCGGTCGGGGTCTGCAGCCACCACAAAAGCGGCAGGTTGCTCATATCGAAAGGTCCTCCTAGGTGGAGGAGGAGAAGTCTTCCCCTTTCCTTTTTGTTTATCTAAGCCCAAGCTCTCAAAGTCTCGGGCATGTTCATATTTTTGGGACTCCACTAGATTAAATAATAATCATTAGGGCCGTGATGTTCGAATGTAAGTTTACTGCAGGGGGGAGGGGGGATTTGTACTAATTTAGTGCCGCGAACCTTTAAGACGATGGAATAGAGTAAGATTAGAAAAACTCTTTAATTTTGTCTTTTTTTTTTAAAAAAAAAAAAATCGTTTTATCATCCGGTGACCTCAAAATTAAATGAGTTTAATTAAATTCCCATTAATTCGCCCCCAGAAAACCCTCGCGAACTACGCTGCGACCGGAGGGAGGTGCGATGGAGAAATTAGCGACGGACTTGGAGTTGGCGAAAGTGAAGAAAGAGAGCATCAGGAAGGCCTACGAGCAGGTCAACTCCGAGGCTTCCGCTGTGGTCATGCTGTGCCTTCAGTCGGAGGACCTGGAGCGCCACTTCGACGGCCTCCGGAAGGACCTGGAGGTGGCGATGGATAATCTTTCCCAGAGGGAGAGGAGGCTGGTCGAGGAGGAGCGGAGGTTGAGGGACCAGATGGGGATTGTGGAGGAGAGGGAATGTTCTGTTGTCCCGCCGGAGGAGGGTGAGGGTGACGTTCTTGAGGTATTGTCTTCGGAGGATGTCGTACGGTGCAGTAAGCTGGATTTGAAAAGGCGGGAGCTGGAGTCGGTGCAGGCCTCACTTCTGGAAAAGTCGAAGCAATTAAAGTCGACGGAGGAGGATTTGATCCGTGTTGGTTTTAGGCTCCAGTTTCAGCATGAGGAGCTGATTAGGGTCGAGAGGCATGCCCAGGAGATGCGCGATGAGGTTCGGCGTGTTGATATGGAGTTGTGTTCTCTGCGCGACGCGATCCGGGTGAAGGAGGAGGAACTTAATCGCGTCAAAACAACAATTGATGGCTGTGTGAGCGAACTCAAAGTTAAAGAGGGTCTGCTCGAATCAATTAAGCATCAGATAAAGGAGCACAGGGAGGAGCTCGCTTCGTTAATGCCATCAGGAAAGGAAGGCTATGATAATGATCTCATGTTGATGAATGGAGAGCTTGGCTCAGTCCATCTCGATGTCGAGAAGCAAGTGGTTGAAACCGAGGGAGACAGTGAACAGCCCACCAAGCGGAAATTGGTCGGCGAAGACAATTCCATCAGCCCTTCCAAAAGGGAAAGAAATGGCAGTAGTATTCCTGTGGATCGATTATGTGGAACCCCCCATGTGAATCCTGGCTCTGTATGCAGCGCGAGCCCTACAATCAACTGCCCTGATCCAGAATTCAGCGATTTCAACAAATTACGGAGTCATTTTGCTACTAATCAGTTCTGGGCTTGTTATGATAATGATGTGATGCCAAGGTACTATGCTCGAGTTGATAAGGTGTTCTCTCCCGGCTTTAGGCTGCTAATTTCTTGGCTAGTGGCTTCACCTGAAAGTCAGACCGAGCATGATTGGTCGGAAAAAGGAGTTGCCAATTGCTTGTGGCTACTTTGAGCTCAGTGAATCTGAGGAAACGGATGATCTTCTCATGTTCTCCCATCCGATTCACTGCAATAATCTCCCACATAGAAACCCGGCTTGTTTCGCAGTTTATCCTAGGGAAGGGGAGACTTGGGCAATCTTCAAGAATTGGGATATTAGCTGGAGCTCTGACCCAGAGAAACACCGCCCTTACAAGTACGCCTACGTGGAAATCCTCTCGGATTTTGATGAGGATTCAGGAGCGACAGTGGCTTATTTATGCAAGCTAAAGGGTTTTGTTGCGCTGTTCCAACGGGTCGTTGTAGGGGATGCCATGTCCGATTGCTTTTTCCATATACTTCCGCATGAGAAGTACAGGTTCTCCCATCAAATTCTGTCTTTCCAGATGACTGGTGAGGAACGAGTAGGCGTCCCAGCCGGATCTTTTGAACTTGATCCTGCTGGTTTGGATGTTGATGACTGGAAGGATGAGATTCGGGGAAAGACTGCAGCGGGGAATAAGATGGAGGAAGCTCCTACTGTAGAGAAAAGGGCGGTTGTTATCGGCCTAACCTCCCGAAATCTTGGTGGGAAGTCTACCAGAAATGGCCTGAAATAGCCCAGCCTCAATCACGAACGAATGAGGCTGTAGTTGAAGATGAGAAACACTGCACGTACATTCCCTGAACCTGAACTCCTAATGTTGTGCTTTTCCTGACAAGTTTTTTTACACTAGTAAATTATGCTATTTCTACCGATCTCGACGGCTTCCGTTTTAGTTCTCCCTGGAAGTCTCCTTCTGATCTTGTGTTGATATATCCCTGTCTGGCATATAAGTTGCTTGCTATGTGGGGTATGTGGTTTCCCGATGCTGTAATGTAGCTCGAAGATAAGAAATGCAGTAGTTTTTGGGTCTGGCGGATGTTTGCAAGGGTTATAGGTAAAAGGTTTTGGGTCTGTTGCTTGTGATGAAATCGAAAAGGGTGGATCAAGTTGACTGGAATTGAAGCTGTGATGTAATTATGTATCTTCCCTGTTGATTTCCTCTTCTTTTAGTAACACATCCCAGATTAGGATTAGGTGGATGGATGGTTCTTTATTCTTAAATGTGAAATGCCAGTCATGGAGTATAAACACACTAAACTTAGCCAAGAGTTTGCTTGGAATTCAAAACATTGAAAGCAATGAATGTGCTATTTTCTGGGGACCACCTTCTCTGACTTTCCTGGGAAGGGGGTGGATGTCTGCATCTGTGGGTGTTTTGTCAGAGAAGTTGCACCATTCCCTTTTATGAGGGGGATAACATTGACTCCTCAAGCTCAGCATGTCATGTATATACATCACAGGAACAATAAATAAATAAGCAGTTTGATTGACCCAGCTTTACTTTGGAGGAAAAGAATAGGGTCAGATTTTGGGATAACCGTCCTGATCTTCTGCTTCTTTTTATTCCTCTTTATTAAACATAACTTTCGGTATACTTTTTTTTTGTTTGTTACAATTGCATTCATTGATAGTAATTACCGGATGAAAAGAATTCAGACGACACCAAGCGTTGCATTAATTTTACATTCGTATTTCCCAGTTTTCAAAGGGAAGGCAAAGGTTATCATCAAGGGACCCGACCAGGAACACGGCCCAACCCCAAAATCGGTCGTAACGTAAGAAACCTGTTTAAAGCCGCATTTTGGCCCATCTCCCAAACCCGAACCCGAGTGGGATCTTCCCATTCCTCCTACCAACTGTGAGTTGAAATTATTTATCTTCTTTTGAGCAAAGAAGGGTAGGGAGTTGCAGAGATATTCCTCCCCCCCCCCCCCCTCTCTTTCTCTCTGGTGTGGGGCGTGCGCCCTTTTCCCTCTTCACTCCCCCTTTCGACTCCCTTCCCTTGCGCCGTAAGATTTCTGGTATTTTTGGTTTCTTTTTTTTTACAGTCGCTGTGGTTTGGCGTTCCCCCCCGACACCGGTTCTGATTCATGACATTTCTGCTCCCTTTCAAGCTCGCTCAATGTTGTGTTCTTGCATGGGCCTTTTTCAGATTATTGCGGCGTTGTGTTTTGGTTCAGCTGTGCTTGGATGTTTTTTTAGCAGGAAGGGTTTCGAGTTTAGGGTTGCTGGTTATTACCTAGGGCTTATGACGATTCCGGCCTTCCCCCTTGTTTGCTTGCTTGTCTTCTGCTGTGATTTTCTCTGAAGACAGTGTTTTCGTTTCTCGTGGGTTCTCAGCAGTCCAGGGGTGTGTCCGTCATTGGGTTTGAAGGGGCGTGTTCTTATGTTGCTGGGGTGTTTGATGCGTGGAAGTTGAGAAGCCCAATTCCTTAGTTTGAAGTGATTTTTGCGAGTGTTGTGTTTACCCTAAGTGACACTTTGCGGTATGGGTGATGATGCTGGTGTTTGTTGAGATTATGTCAACTGACTATGGTAAGCGTGTTGTCGTTCTTGGAGGGCGGGGTTGAACCTTAGGGAGTGACTTATCTCGGTTGCATTTGCATTTGTTCTTGCCAGTTGTACTTCCTATCCTCTTGTGACATTGCTTCAGTTCCTCTAGGTCCTAGGTTTACCCATTGCGAATGTCGGCCGTGAGGAAGCTGATTTGAGATTGGAGAAGTTATCCTTTCCCTTACCTCTGGCCTTCAACAACATACGTGCATAGGTCTCTATAATGGGTCATCTGATCCGGGTATGTGCACTGGATTGTCCTGTCTTGTTTTTCCATGTCTTCTTTTTTTTTTCTTTTGGCTTGACTGTCATTGAGTCTCCCCTCTCTGTTGTAGTTGAGAGATTGTGCCGTTTTCATGGCTGGATGATTAGGGCACATTTCATTGCAGTCCTGCTGAACTCTTCAGGAAATTTTATGCACGGGTTTAATAATCATGGAGTGCAACAAAGAGGAGGCTCTAAGGGCAAAGGATATTGCAGAAACTAGGATGCAAAAGAATGACTTTAGTGGTGCTTTGCGTATTGCGCAAAAGGCACAGCATCTGTTTCCTGAGCTTGAAAATATAACGAACATGTTGGCAGTTTGTGAGGTCCACTGTTCAGCCCAGAAGAAGGGTTTTGGAACTGAATTTGACTATTATGCGATACTTCAGGTGGAGAAGACTGTGAACGAGACAACATTGAAGAAACAATTCAGAAAGCTTGCATTACTATTGCATCCCGACAAAAATAAGTTTGCGGGAGCTGAAGCAGCTTTTAAGCTAATTGGAGAGGCCAACAGAGTGCTTTCGGATAGGGAATCACGAAGCTCGTATGACATAAAATGTCGGAAATCTGTGGTTTTTCACAGCTCTCATGCACCTAAGCCTCCAGCTCATCAGCAGATGCCATGGTCTGGTGCTAGAAATCATAATGTGACTGGAAGCAAACAAGAAAGCAGGCCTCCCCATTTTCAACCTGTAGTTCCTGGTGGTGATGGGAAACTCTATGGCTCTAGTGGGTATCCACAGACTCATCGAGGGACATTTTGGACAAGCTGTTCCTCTTGTCATCTTGGGTTTGAATATTTAAGACATTTTAAGGGTAAATCCTTGCGCTGTCAATCTTGTGGAGCAGCCTTTGATGCTCACGAATATTGCCCGCCAGACTATGGCCAAAATTTCCAGCACGGTCAGTCTGCTAGTCGTACAACATTCACAACTGTTGAATTCTCGAAACCAGATGCTTGCAATAAGGGTGCAAGTTCTTCCAGCACACAGTTTGAGAATGGATCTCAGGGAACAGATGGTGCCAAAGGAACTGCAAACCCTTCACTGAATGGAAGTGACACTGGACAGAGTAATGCTACAACAAGTGGAAAATATCCTTTTGGAAGATCGTCCCGGCAGAAGCAACGTGTTTTTGCCAAGAAAAACTTGGACAGCAAAGACGACTTTCTTAGGCCTCCCAAAAGGGTCAAGAGTCATGGTGCCACTCCTGTGGATAAAGGATATGAAAATCCTCGTGGAAAACATGACTCCAAATTCGATGAGGCAGGAGGATTAGTCAGGTGTCCTGATCCAGAATTCCATAATTTTGACAAATTACGCAACAATTTTTCTGCTGACCAGATCTGGGCTTGTTATGATGAAGATGGAATGCCTAGATATTATGCTCGGATAAAAAAGGTTCTCTCTCCAGGTTTTAGGCTGCAATTTGTTTGGCTAGAACCTGTGCCAAAAAGTGAGGCTGAACATGATTGGTCTAGTAAGAAGTTACCTGTTGCTTGTGGTTACTACAGAATGGGAAGAGCCGAGGAAACTGAAGATCCATTCATGTTCTCCCATCGGATGAACTGCGTTAAGTTGAAAAATAAATCTCGGGAACGTGTAGTTCAATGCACAATTTATCCTCGGAAAGGAGAGATCTGGGCCATTTTCAGAAATTGGGATATGAGTTGGATGTCTGATCCTAAGAAATATCTTCCCCACCGATATGAGTATGTGGAAGTTCTCTCGGATTTTGAGGAGGATTTGGGAGTGAAAGTGGCATGCTTGCGTAGACTGCTGGGTTTTGTTTCCTTGTATAAACGGGTGGATGAAGGGAATGATGGTAAAGATGCATCTTACCAGATACCTCCCAATGAGAAGTACAGATTCTCCCATCGAGTCCCATCATTTAAAATGACTGGTAAGGAAAGAGCTGATGTCCCATCTGGATCAGTCGAACTTGATCCTGCAAGTCTAGACCTTGATGAGCTCCAGGATTCTGTTGAGAAAGATTGTGCTCGGATGAGGTTCCATGGCACCAAGCTTGACAGTAACTTAGGGAGTAAGATGTCCAACTCTGGCAAAAATTCTGGAGAAGACCGGAAGGTGGTCATGGGCTTGTCCGCTCAGTTTCTTGTTCGAAAGTTGAATCCAGTACCTGGAAGAACTTTGTTGGATAATTTTTTGGCAAAAGAGGCTGGAGCTGCAAATAATGGACAGCACAATGTCAGCTCAGCTGGAGGCGTAGGTGATAATATCTTGAGGCCTAGCACAAGTTCGTCATGTTTCAATGGCCCGAGCATCTCAACTAAGGAAGATCCTGCTAAATCCAAGGAGTCCAATGACTCAATGCGTTTCTCAAGGGCTGTGAAAAGGACACCCGGTCGTAGAGGGTCTTAGCAGATTCTTGAAGACAGAGATTTGCCAGTGAAGTGCTAGAACAAATGAGTAGGTGTTTCTTTTCCCGCTTAAGCTCTGGCAGTTGTAACAATAACACTATCTCCTCTGAAGGATGGCTTCATGTTCAGGATCTTTTTAAGGTTGGTGTTATTACCCCTGTTGTTTTTGCAAGGTTTACTTCTCCATTACTTCCCTTCTGCTTTACGCGATGTTAGGGACGGACTTTTGCTTATGCTGTTTCTTGGCCACAACTCCATCGGCATGTTGTCAATTTTGGGTGCTAATTCTGCTTCCTTTGGTCGGCCTACCAGGTGAAAGATGGCCTTTGATCATCAAGATGGGGCACGAAGGAGACTGAGGTTAACAACCAGTTATTTCTCACTGTACAGCGGAATCGTGCATAGGTAGCAAGATTTTTGGTTCTGAAACTAGGACTTACTGCTCTTTTGTCAGGCAAAGGACAAGAGAGTGAGAAGGATTAGCATCTCATCGGATGCTTAGATTGTTTTTGGTGATGTTTGTGTTTGGTTGGGATGATCCTTCTCTCCCACTCTATTTATATATGGAGTATTTTGTAGGGCTGATCTTGCTTTTTGAGTATGTGGGGGCTGGCTTGGATTCGCTCTTTAAGAAAGTATCTGAATTGCGAATGAAGAATCCCTTTGTTGATGTCACACTCTGATTTCCGGATACCATGGATCTTTTTCCCAGCTGGTATTTAGAATACAATCTGACAAAATTATCAGCTGCCCATGAGAGGAATGAACGATCCATACATATTGAGACCCAGTTCTCTCCTTCAATCTCAGTCAAGTTCGTCTCCATTTGCTGCTTCCCCCGGCCTCAACAAGAAAGGGAGAATGATCTCTCGTGTGGATATGGTGAATGAACCCTTGATCATACATGTTCTGCTCAACAAAAGGGTGGGTGTTCACCTCCTTATGAAGAAGCTTGTCCACTGAAGGTCTCTCTCCTCTTTGCTGCTTAGTGCAAAAAAAGAAAGATGCTCGCCTTGAGCGCTTCACTTGAAACTCTGTATCATTCCGGGAACAGGGAAGTAAAATACAAAATAGGTCCATAACGGAAAGTGACATCGCCCAAAATTTCATGCATTGGCATAATTAAGGGATTCGTATCAGCTATATTATCATTATCATCATCATCTAAGTACGAAAACTTTAATTGCCAAGGCAAAAAGCCCCCACTACTTTAATCCCTATCCCTAATTCCCCTCTCTCTGGTGTTTTCTTTTTCCTTTCAATCATTTTCCCCAAGTTCAAGTCCCAATGGAATGGAATTGATGAGCGTCAGCTCAGATTCATGTGCAACCAAACCAATGCAGAGGTGGTGGTGTTAGGTTAAGCCCAACCCCTAGAACTCCTGCGAGGCCGAACCTATTCCTCCCTTGTCGGCACCCGCCTTCTTCGGCAGGAGCGTCTGGTGTATGTTCGGGAGCACTCCTCCGTTGGCGATCGTCACTGACCCAAGCAACTTGCTCAGCTCCTCGTCATTTCTCACTGCCAACTGGATGTGCCTCGGCGCTATCCTCGTCTTCTTGTTGTCCCTCGCCGCGTTCCCCGCCAACTCCAAAACCTACGCCAGAAAACAACCATCAGGACAAATTCACAACGATCGGACAAATCCAAAGCAGAAAAACCTGCAATCGTGCCTCGGCAGCGAGGTACTCGAGGACGGCGGAGAGGTATACGGGAGCGCCGGCCCCGACGCGCTCGGCGTACTTCCCGGCCTTGAGGAAGCGGGCGATCCTGCCAACAGGAAACTGAAGGCCGGCCTTCTGGGATCGGGAGACGGACTTGATCGACTTGGATTTGCCACGGCCGCCCTTACCTCCGGACTCCTTAGAGCTCATCTTCTCGAGTTGAAGAATGCTGCGCGATCAGACCGACGGAGGCGAGGGCGGGAGGGAGAGAAGTGTGGGATTGGTGTGGAATTGGAACGAATCTTTTGATTATATGGAGAAGGGCAGTGCGATCTGATTGGTTAGTTTGGGCAACCCCGGATTGCCAACGTGGAAATCTTAATTGCGACTTTTTAATGTTTTTGGTTTTTCCCGCCGGAGTCGTATAATTCATGTTATTATTTTAATATATTTATTTGTCAATTTATATTAGGATTAGATCCACGGCAAAATGTTAGGGGGAGGCACCGAGTTTTCTGGTGGGAAGTTGAAGTAATGCTCTTCTTATGACATGCTTTGTCCGAGACTGCTGCACAAATTGTCAGGAGGCCGAGGGTGTCGAGCGGCTTCAACACATAGCCGGGGATCGACGGAGAAAGGTAACATGACTTCAGGAGGCGAATCGAGGTATAAGAAAACATAATGTCCAACGCGATGCTCGGACGGACGCCGAGAGAGGAAGTACTAATTTGTGGTACTGGACAGAGGAGCATTTCTATTACAAGGCGAAAACATTACATGTACAGAAGGGGAATTGGTTTAGCTAGCAGAATGAGACTGGTTGTTGTCATGGCTTCACAGGACCTTAGTCGAGATTAGCAGTCGGCCAATGTTCAAGGACTTGGAGATTAGCAGTCTGGACCTGAGTCGAGCGCCTGCTCCTGCTGCTGCCCGAGTCCTTTTCCTTGTGGCCCTGCGATTATTTAGTCCGCTCATAGGATGTGTGGCACCCCGGCTGTCTTCTAGCCAGTTGAGAGGATGAAGAAAGTTGTGGTCTGGGTTGGTTTCCAACAGACACGATTTCTGCTGGTGGGACAAAAACACTCTCCTCTCGTCTTACTCGTTTATCCCGAAATTGGAATTGAAGCTTTCCATGACAGTTTTTGGAGAAATTTTATAATGTCAGGAGGGAGTTGTTGAGATTGGGCACCTCCCTCCCCTCTATCTCTATGTTTGACATTATAGAATGAGCACAATGCCGTAGAAACTGTGATAGACTCTTTAGCGACCGCGAGCGAGATAGGCTACTGATGCTGCGGCGACCAGTGCAGCAGCAGAGGACACCAGAGTCCACAGTCCCTTCTCCTTCTGGGCGCGGGCAGCCGATTCCTTGAAGACCTCAAGCTGCTGCTTCAACTCTTCCACGGCACACTCCTTGGTCCTGAAAGCGGATTTGATTGCATCCAGCTCCTTTGCATACACCTGGAAATCTTCTTCTTCAACCACTTTTTGGTCGGCCAGGAAGCTTTCTTCTCTGCCATTCTCCTTGACCAGGGAGACTGCTGTTTTCTTCAGAATCATGGAGATCTGGTTGTACTTTTTGCCAGCCAGTTTGATTTTTGCCTCAAGGTCATCAATAGTTTGATGCGCCCCAGATAATCTCTTCTCCAGCATCTCCTTCTCCTCCAAGCATGAACTCAGTTTTCTCTCAAGTTCGGTCTTCTCCATGATCAGCCCATCTCGCTCGCCCCGAACCACCTCCCACAACTCCGCGGATTCTATGATTTTCCTCTCCATTTCCAACAACTTTGATGCCATCATCATGGCATTTTGCCTCTCCTCGAACAACAACTTCTCAAGTTCATCCTTCTCGCTCTTAACCCCATGAAGAGCTTCTTTGCAGGAGCTGACCTCCTCGAGCAGGACCTTATTCTTCTCTTCTAGGTCGCGGCAGGAAGATTCCAGCCCAGCGATTGCCTCATTCAGTTCCGTGATCTCCCTGTTCAAGGCAGTGATTTCCTGCCCATTACGGTCAACCAGCTCTTCAAATTCGACCCTCTTCTTTTCCATTTCCTCTATGGCTCGCTCCTTTTCCCCCAGGGATTCTTCTGCCACTCCCAGCTTCTTGTCCAAAAAATTACAGGCTCCCTTCAGGTTTGAAATAGTGGCTTCCTTATACTCGTTCTCTCCGCTCAGAGCACCGATCTCCCTCTCCTTCTCCTTCACCTTCTCGCAGGCCGCATTGTGGTGACTCTCCAATTCAAAAAGTCTCAACCGCAGCTTCTCCTCCTCCTTCTGAAGACTCGCCTCAACCACATGCAACCGGGCGACTTCCTTCACCAGTTTGCCAATCTCCATATCCTTGCCCTTATTCTCCCTGCAGATCTCCTCATGAACCTTCTCCAGTTCCTTAGCTTCAGTCCTCAGTTTACAAACCTCTTTACGAACCTCTACCAATTCCTTCTCAACGGCCGCCTTCTCCTTCATCAAACCAGTTAAAACTCTCTCCCCCTCGACCCTGTCCCTTGCCAGCCTCTCATTCTCCATCTTAGCCGCCTCCAAACCCTCCTGCCCCAGCCTCCTCGCTTCCTCCGCATCCCGCAGCTTCTCCATCAATCCCCGTGCCCTCTCGACCAGCTCGCCACGCTCGGCAACAGACGCATCCCTCTCCTCAAGAGCCACCCTCACCTTCCCTCTCTCGCTCTCCAGAGCCCTCTGAATCTCCTCGACCTTACTCCTGGCAAGCCAAGTCCCCTCCTCCTTCTCGGCGACCAACCTCCGAACCCCATCCCCGGTCTCCACCCTCCAGGCATCTAAGAAACAACCGAGGACACTAGTGGCGAGCCCCAACCCAAGGCTCTCCTCGGAAGCCCTGGAAAGGTCCTCCTCGAGCTCCTTAACGAGACCTCCCAACCTCCGGGACTCGAACTCGAGGTCGTCCCTCATGCGCTCGAGGGACTCGACCTGGCGCCTCTTATCGGTGGTTTCCTTGAGGAGCACGGAATTGAGGCTCTTGAGCTTGCGAATGGTCTCAGCAGCAGTTTCGTCAGCATCAGGGGGGTGGCTGGAGTCGTGGTCGGGGTCATTGGGGGGGTGATCGGAGAGCTTCTTCTTGGCCATGTAGGCAGGCGGCTAGGGTTTATTAGGACTGGAGGGGAGGAGAGAGGGAATGAATGAGAGGCGGAGGAGATTTGTGGGGGAGGGGGTGGGGTGTCAGAAGGGTATTTATAGCGGGAAGATTTTTGAATATTTTCTTTTCTTTTCCTTTCACGAAGAAAGACGTGTAAAATAATAATAATAATAAATAATGCCAAAACGGAGGGAGGGAGTGAAACAGTGGGATGGGGGAAGAGGATAAGGAAGGATGTGGTTACCAGAGATAGAACGGGAGGATCGTTCTGGGCCTCATCGCTCCTTATCATAAACAAAATTACTTAAATCATTATTTGCACTTGGCTCTTTCTCTCTCTCTCTCTCTCTGTTTTTTTTTTCCCTTTCATTTATGCTGTGTCTTGTTGTTTATGTCCTACGAATTTACTACTATCCACCCCTCGTATTCATAA
This sequence comes from Melastoma dodecandrum, assembly GCA_029817715.1. Lineage (NCBI taxonomy): Eukaryota > Viridiplantae > Streptophyta > Magnoliopsida > Myrtales > Melastomataceae > Melastoma > Melastoma dodecandrum. The sequence goes on along the minus strand of JARUPY010000329.1, from coordinate 771,753 downwards.
GCCCCTGACCATGCATTTTTAGCGTTTAAACTTAATTTGTTATATATTATTACGTTCCAAACTTATATAAATTTAAGCCTATTTTTTGTCTGATGAAGATGTACAAATATCGCCTCCTCCGAACACCAACACCACGAAGCCAGGAGCTAAAAAACTACGGGTTCAGTTTTTTCTTTTTTCTTTTGAGTTTACGGCATTGAATCCCATTTGAGAAGAAGCTTCCCTCTTCTTCTTCTTCTTCTTCTTCTTCTTCTTCTTCTTCTTCTTCTTCTCTCCTCCAATACAATCTGATTTGGGGAAGAATTACTGGCAGCCTCCTCCATGGAGCCACTGGCGTGGAGTCCCAAAAAAAGACACGTAGGCTCCGGCCGTTGAGAAAGTGTTTACCGTCGGCCGTGGTGGTCTGCCTAAAAAAAAGTTACATAGTAAATTAAGTTTAAATCGTGAAAATAGAAAAGTTGACAAGGTTCCGATCAAATAAATAACTTGTATAATTTATAAATGCTTTAAATTCAAACTTGTAAAGAGCTGGTCTGGTCTGGTATGTTGAAAATAAATTACAAATTCAAATTTGAACTTAAAAAAATATTTAGCTAATTTAACTTTTTAAAAGTTAGAAAGGCCGGCGCCACCCAACCCATATCGAGGGAGAGTGAGTGTGCGTTTGTTTACCCTGATGGTGGTAAAATAGTAGTAGTAGCGTTGGCATGGCAACCCAACGATTTCGGACAACCGTTTTTTAGAGTGATGGTGGACCCCACAATGTCGTCGTGTTTGTGTTTCACCACCAGCAAGTCAGACAGAGGGATGTACCAAACTAAACGAAAGTCAGAAGGAAGTGCCAATCATCTTCTTGTCCCATTTTTATTCACCACCCCCTTATTCCATTTCTCATTTTGTGGCCAGTCCACCATAACAATCAATCACGTCATGATTAACCCCGACTCAAATGCACTGCCCGGGAGGCCCCTTCTTGCCGACCACGACGGCAACCGGCAGAGCTCCACCCCAACTCCCGTCACCCTGCTAGTCGTCTTCAGTACCCTGATCGCTGTCCTTGGGTCTGCCGTTACCGGGTTGGCTGTGAGTTCCTGTTTTTTTATGCCCCGATAATCAACTTCGACTGAAGTCATTCGTTGCCATGTTCTTTTGGGACGTAGGAGTATGTTGATTAAATGTCCATAAATTGAGTTGGGAGATGTTCTGGATCTGATATGGCGACTCGTCAGTTCGATCACATCTCCAGACTAATTTTTCCCTTTTTCCAGTCAGGGTATTCTTCGCCGGCTGAGTCTGGGATTATGGAAGATCTCGGGCTGTCCGTAGCAAAGGTGAGTCCCCCTCCAGAGTTGACTTATTCCTGAATTCTTGGCCCATTCTGCGTTTTTGGCATCGGCTTAATTTGCTTAAACCGTGCAGTACTCCCTCTTCGGTTCCGTGCTGACAATCGGAGCATCAGTCTCATCCTTGGTGAATGGGAAGATGACGGATGTCATCGGCCGCAGATATGTATGCTGGTTCTTTTAACAGTGAATTTTTAGAACTAGTGTCAATCGTTTTTTCCTATCCAGAAACCGTCGAAAACATTTTGCAGACAATGGGTCTGTCTGTAGCATTCAGCATGGTGGGATGGCTGTTAATAGCAGTTGCCCAGGTTCGACTCGCTTGTAGCATATTTTTGTCAGAAGGGAACTGCCATGGGATCGTCAACGATCGTGATGAATCAAGCATGAAACTAGTTTTCTTCTGCAGAACGCTTGGTGCCTGGATGTCGGAAGATTGCTGATCGGCATAGGCGTTGGGATCACTGCTTATGTGGTAAAGTTGTGAAATCTTACCTTTGAATGAACTCTGGTGGAAGTCCATTTTGTGGATGTCGTCTCTTTTTTCCTCCCCTCAGGTGCCCGTATACATTGCAGAAATCACACCTAGGACTGTCCGAGGAGCATTCACATCGCTTAACCAGGTGAAGATCGAACCCAGCAGCTCGGGGTTTGTCGACATGATTAAAATAGTGTGCTAATCCAATAGGCTCGGATGATTTTCTGCTGCAGTTTTCCTTGTGCTGTGGCTTTTCGTTCGTATATTTTCTTGGAACGGTCGCTTCCTGGCGTGTGTTGGCATTGACCGGTGAGTTTCTGGGAAGTAAGTTGCCGTTGGGTGTATTTGAAGGTTGCATTAACTCAGCAACACTTTTTCCGATTCAGGAGTGTTTCCTTGCGTACTACAGATGATTGGGATCTTCCTGATTCCAGAATCTCCGAGATGGCTGGTGAGTTCGGAAAACTTACCCTGCATCGACTAATGACATCAGCGACTCGGGGCACCTTAAATCTGGTTGAATGCACAAGTTTCATCGTTAATAGGCGAAAGTCAGTCGCGAAAATGAGCTCGAAGCAACTTTGCAGAGTCTCAGAGGCAAAGATGCCGATATTTCGCAGGAAGCTGCCGAGATCAGAGTAAAAAAAAGCTTTCTCTAACACTAGACAGATATTCACGTCTCATAGTCGCAAAAGTGCTGTTTTCAAACTGGTCTCAAATTGTTCATCTCGGTTGCAGGAGTTCACTAAAGCTTTTGAGCAAGAATCATCTAGGGTCCTCGACATGTTTCAGTGGAAATATGCTCGCCCTCTCATCGTGAGCCTGGCACACACATCCACTTTTCATCGGTTACTGCTCTTCTGCTCTTTTTCTTTTGTCTCCATCTAACATTCTGCAAGTCAGATAGCGATAGGGCTATTGATCTTTCAACCTCTTGGAGGAGTCACTGCAATTGCGTACTACGCAAGCTCGATATTCGAGTCTGCAGGTAAATGACTGAAAGCCATACCACTTCTCTTATTGCATCCGAGCTCAGTAGACCACTAATGAAGCGAAATGAGCCCATTATTCGTGACAGGCTTCTCGAGTAATGTGGGAACCATTTGCATGGCCATCCTCCAGGTAAGTTTGTCTAGAAAATGGGCAACTGCCATTCCGAAAGGTGAAGCCCATTGCTCTTGTGTGTATTAACTTAAGTAATGCTTCATCGTCAGATACCGATGACTGGTCTGAGCGTACTCCTGACAGATAGAGCTGGACGGCGTCCCCTTCTGTTGGTATACTCTGAAACATCACGTCTTCAGACTTTGCAGATTGATCACCTTTCGGTTCGGTTTTTTCTTTTTATGCAGGTTTCTTCGGCCGGGATGTGCTTGAGCTGTACCCTCATAGGAATGGCCTTCTGCTTCCAGGTAGATATCCTAACCGATCACGTTCATGTAAACATTTGATGGTTTTCTATAGTCATATGTCCGAATCAAGAGACTTTTTCTCGGCAGAACGTGACGCGCTTGGAGGCGGCCACTCCTGTAATGGTGTTTAGTGGCATAATGGTACGGTTTCAGCCTTAAAACGCCATTTCCCCAAAAACTAGATTTCGACTCGCTGCAAAATGCTTCGCAGGCTTACACAGTGTTCTACTCAATCGGCATCGCATCGTTGCCATGGGTTATGCTCTCTGAGGTTAGTCGCTTCAAATCCTAGAATCGCATTTTAGTCAGTACAGAGTCAATAGGCGAATCAGCCGAAATTGCTTTTCTTGTGCACGAATGTATCTAGGTGTTACCCATAAGCATCAAGGGAACTGCCGGGAGCCTGACGAGTTTGGTCAGCTGGGTGTCGTCCTGGGTAGTCGCTTACGCTTTCAACTTCATGTTCGACTGGAGTGCTGCCGGTACAACTCAAGCTCCCTTTCGCTCGTTCCTTATATCTCACACAGCGACAGATATCATATATGACGAATTGCCCTTGTACTGAGAACGAGATGTTTTTACCGATCATTAGGGACATTTTTCATCTTCGCGGCCATGTGCGGATTGACCGTCGTGTTCGAGGCAACAATTGTACCAGAAACAAAGGGGCGATCACTGGAAGAACTGCAGGCATCGCTCACTAACTTCTTCTCTAAGGACACCACGATCGTAGACTAATCATTCTCCCTGGAAGTTGTGGTGCATTGATGCGTGCCGTTCAATGCTTGTTATCTTGTTTCCATGACCGATGCATCCCCTGTACCTAATCATACCTTTGGCCTTTGCATCTAATCACAAAAAAAGAGGCTTCCAATAAAATAATTAATGATAAACAATAAAATAACTTTACCCGGAAATCGTATATCGCCTTTTCGGGCAAAATAATAATTGTAGCAAACAATTAAGAACCTCACGTATGACAATTAATACACTCATTAATATGTGGGACTTTTATCATTAATAATTTACGTGCAGAAAAGTAAAATAATCAATAACAAATACTCGCATTTATTAATTATTTATCCACATATACAATAAAGTGTATTTACACGTAAATGCTGAAAACCGGAAGTCTCACTACAATTTGACTTATCATCATCCCCCACAGAAGCACATCCTCCACGTTCTTTTCCGTCGCTGTCATCTCGAACAACAACACAATGATTGAGGCAGAAGGTGACGTGCTCAGCAGCAGGCCTCTGCTTGTCAGCAACGAAGATGGTAATCAGGCGAGCACAGTGACATCGAGTGGCTCGCCAGTCACTCTCCTTGTCGCATTCAGCACACTGGTTTGCAGTTGCCGGGTCAGCTGTTGCAGACAGGGCTGTCTGTAAGACCCAGTTTCTGTCTCTGCATCGGCTGAATGCTTCAAGTGGGAGATTGACAAAAAAAATGTGCTTGTTCCACCTAAAAGTCCAAACTCATCCAACCCTCTCGAACCCAACTCCTCTGTCTGATGCCACACCTACCCCATTTTCATTTTGAATGACAGAAAAATTCAGTGTTTATCTCCTACCCTTCACATGAAACACAGCTCCTTGGATGATTCACAGCAAATCCCAGTTATTACCCATCAGCTTAAAATGGCAGTTGTTCCCACATTCAAGTGGTGAGGGCCAGAGTTTTTTTTCCTGCTTCTCACTTCCCACTCCCCCAATTGCAAGTTTAGTCACATCCAATGGTCCATAAAGACTAAGACCGTCAGTCTGTCGTGTTACCGGAGAGACCCTCTGATTGTATAGCTAAGGAAGAGATACAACTAGAGGGAGACTCGAGTAGACTAGATTTATATGGAGGGAGAAGATGGGAGGCTGAAAGTTTATCTGATGCCTGCGGGAGGTGGTGATGACGAAGGAATTGACACTGGCAATGTCGAGAGCGATTTAACTTCATCGAGAGGATCTACAGTTTCACCTCTTGTAATCTTCAGCACACCTGTTGCTGTCTGTGGCTCTTTAGTTTCCGGGTGCGCTGTAAGTTCTCCTCCGACTCTCTCTCTCTCTACATTTTCTCACGTGCTCGCGTGCTTGTCGAGGACTGCTTTGTTCGGTAGTCTTTATACTCGTCACCTGCTGAGTCCAGCATAAGGGACGATCTCGGCATCTCGTTAGCAGCCGTAAGTAATTTTCGGATTATCTCAGAACCTTTGCCTTTTTCAGTCCTTTCACCCAGATAGAACGATGAACATTGATGAAAAATCCCCAGATAGAACGGATTACTCCTTTAACATCTTTTGATTACTCCTCAGTACTCACTTTTCGGCTCGATCCTGACGGTCGGAGGGATAGCGGCAGCATTGGTAAATGGATGGATAACTGATCTGATTGACAGAAAGTGCGTAAGCTGATTTTCCGTTCCTCATGCAGACTCTTCAAGTTACAACCTACCAAGCAGTAACGCCTATCAAATTCTGCATTGCAGGCTCTGTGGCTGTCAGAAGCATTTTCTGCCGTCTGATGGCTTTATATCGTTTTTGCCGAGGTCCATCCTCTTTCGTTTTCCATTTCAGGCCCATCTTCGAAGAAAAATATCAAGAAATATGCACAGAATGTTTTCCATTTCAACAAATGCTTATTGTTTTTGCAGAACGTTTGGTGGCTCGATATTGGGAGACTCTTAACAGTATTGGGCATCGGAATCATGTGCAATGTGGTTAGTGCTTAAGAGTTTCTATCTCCCAATCTTTCTGCAGGTATCGTCGTGACATGTGTTCTTCTTTACGTGCAGGTGCCTGTGTATATTGCAGAAATCACTCCCAAAGGCGTGCGGGGTGCTTTTACGGCACCTGATCAAGTAAATTTATACCAGCTCAAGCCATTAATATTGACTTCAAGAGAACCTAATTTTGTGTCCCCGGCTTTTCAGCTATCAATTAGCTGCGGATTTCTGGTCACGTACATCGTTGGAACTGTAGTTTCCTGGAGAATACTGGCTCTTGTGGGTATTATTTCTTCTCCAGCCTCGTTTTCCTCACCTACAGACTAAGATCTTGGATGTTGATCAATTCATCTGCCCGTGCCGTCGTCAAACAATTTCAGTTTCTGTTCCTTGTGTCACTCAAGTTATCGGGCTATTCTTCGTTCCAAAGTCCCCTAGATGGCTGGTGAGCCATTTGACGATTATTTTGGAGAAATTTAACAAGATGGCATTGTATATCTCCAAAGTAAATGGACTACAGAGATTGCTTGCCGGTGAAGGTTGGTCGTGAAAAGGAGTTGGAGGCACTGCTGCAGAGGATACGTGGAAAGAATGCCGACACCACCCAAGAAGCGGATGAAATTAGAGTAGAAACTTTTAACTTGATTTAGGGGCACGGGAATCGTTCTCCTTTCTCTTGAGACAACCAATGCATCAACTTCTTCTCACAGGACTACACAAGAACCATCGAGGAGCAGTCAAGGTCCAGGTTCCTGGATTTGTTCCAGCGAAGATACATGAAACATCTCATGGGAGAACACTTTGGCAAGTTTCCTCGGGTTTTTGTTCCTTTTTACCAGCTTTGCTGATGCTGTTTAGCTTAGATAGGAGTAGGACTCATGATCCTTCAATAGCTCAGAGGTGTTAATGCTTTCGCCTACTATTCTGGCTCCATATTCGAGTCTGCAGGTCCCCCCCCCCCTCCCAACCCACATTTAGTTCTCTTAACAGTTCTTCTCCGGCACAATCAATGCTAAGGCTTTCCGATGCTGATCTCGTGGGTGCAGATTTCTCAAGTACTCCGGGAACACGAACCATCTCAATAGTTATAGTACGAATTCATTCACGAGGTAAAAGGAATTGTGTATTTCAACTCCCTATCCAATATTTTTTGGTTATGCAGATCCCGGGGGTGGCTGTGAGCGTAATACTGACGGATAGAGCGAGAAGACGCCCTCTTCTGATGGTAACCTGAATCCAAATAATCAGTCACTTTCAGTCAGCAGTTTCAGATGTCATCCCAAAATAAGTTGTCAGACAAGCGGTGTGGTGCACATGAACTTGCAGATCTCAGCTGGCACATTGTTCTTGTGTTGCTTGCTTCTAGGAGTCTCGCTCACCATGCTGGTAACATTGCTGTTGAACTATATATAAGTACCACTGCAATGCCTGCCCAAACAAGATGAATGTCTCTTGGTGGGTCTGACCAGGATCAAGGCCACTGGAAGAATGCCGTGCCTTATCTTGTCTATGCAGGGTTGACGGTACATAGATATCCGAGTTCTCTTTGTCATTCTTTTTTTTTTTCAGCTGTTACGTGTTTAAAGGTAAGGATCGGTGACTTATCTCTTTTTTCAATGAATGCAGGTGTACTCTATCTCATTCTCAATCGGGATTGCTCCGTTGCCTTGGGTTATAATGTCCGAGGTACACAATGCAACTCGAGGGGATAAAAAAAGGGCCTTTAAACCGTCATCCCGTAATAAACGTCAACGCATCGATTGGTAGATATTTCCACAAACGTGAAAGGATTGGGGGGGGGGGGGGGGGGCCTCGTCACACTAGCAAACTGGTTTGGTTGCGACTTATGCTTTCAACTTCCTCTTTGAGTGGAGTTCTCCCGGTACACTGCCTACCCTGCCCTTTTCCTTGCCGTTTGCATAATGTTGCTCCTGAGTATATCCCCCAATTACTTTTCCTCTGTTTTGTGCTTCTTTTCAAAAGGAGTGTTCTACATAGCCGCATGCTTTTGTGCGGTGAATTTCCTGTTCATTGCAATGCTCGTGCCGGAGATTAAGGGAAGAGTCCTGGAAGAATTACAGGCGTCGCTCGCTCATTTCGGGTGATGTACCGCAGAAGAGGTGAAGAGCCCCGCGCTATGCTGCCTTTGTTCCCGGAGTCGTTTTTATCCATGTGCTCTGACAACACTCATGAGCAAATAAGTAACTAAGATATTGCAGTCGTGTCAAGCGTAAGAGTTTGAAGTGTGCTAAGGCGTCAAAGAGACATTACCTTCGCAAACTGGATTTCCCATAGTATCTCATCATTTCTTGCCATCATTTACTGTTTATAAATAGTAAAAACACTAAGAAGAATCGCCACTTGGGGATGTAGCTCATATGGTAGAGCGCTCGCTTCGCATGCGAGAGGCACGGGGTTCGATTCCCCGCATCTCCACTTGTTTATTTTATTCTACTTTTTGGGGTTCTTTTAATAAAACACCAGGAGGGACAAAACAGAGTGGTGGATGCGCTTTGTTTGTTACATAAGAAAGAAAGAAAAGAAAAGAAAGAAGCCATTGGTTAAGTTGCACAGCCACCATGTTTTTTTTCTTCTTCTGCCACACGAATAAAAATTAATTCTACTATAATCAATGCTAGCTTTTCAAATATATGCACAAGAAATCATAATTAGTTTCACTATATTTAATAAAAATGATGTAACATAAATGAATGAGAAAAGATAATATCATGGGTTTAGGGTTTTAATATTATATCTTTCTTTTGCGACAATTATTATTTATACAGTGTGGAGCCGGAAGAGACATATAGACCTCAAGAAAACCTCTGCCTCCATCCTCTCTCCTCCGCCGAAGAACCAACAAAAAAAGAAGAACCTTTCCCCCGAAAAGATGTCCTCCGACGACGACAACCGCGGCGGCGCCTCTTCCGTCCCTTCCTACCGCCACTATCACCCATACCAAGACCTCAAGGTCCCCATAAACAACCTCTACACCCTGCCGACCTCCCCTGAATACCTCTTCCACGAGGAGTCCCTCCACCACCACCGATCCTGGGGAGAAAACCTACAGTACTACACCGGATCGTCTTACCTCCTCGGTGCTCTTTCCGGCGGGATCAAGGGTACTCTCGACGGGGTCCGTTCCGCGGAGACCGGGGACTCCCTTAAGCTTAGGGTTAACAGGGTGTTGAATGAGGGCGGGAAGATGGGGAGACGGTGGGGGAATAGCTTGGGGGTTCTGGGGCTGTTGTTTGCTGGGGTTGAGAGCGGGATGGTTTATTGGAGAGGAACCGATGATATGATCAACAGCGTTGTTGCTGGTTTAGGAACAGGTAATGGTTCGCCAAAATCTTTTGCGGTTTGTTTGTTTCGGTTGGGGTTCGAAGGTGGATCCCTTAGCCGTGTTTTGTTCTTGGAAGGCCAAAATTCGTACCTTTAGCTGGCTTTTTTGATCCAGCTTTGTTTTTGGGATCATCGATTTGCTCTCGTGGTTCCAGCGTCAAAAGTAGATCTTTGGCTGGTTGGTTAGACAGACTGCTAGAATTTGTGGAAAATGGATTCTTAGGCTGATTTCCTGAGTCGGAGTTAGCTTTAGGCCGATTTGGCTTCTGATTGAATCAGGCTATACTATCATGGCGAATCTCTATTTTTCTTACCCGGGACATATTACAGGGGCACTTTATAAGGCCACAGCTGGTCCGAGGTCAGCAGCGATCGCCGGTGCAATCGGTGGAATTGTGGCAGGTGTTGCTGTTGCGGGGAAGCAGGCAGTGAAGAGATACGTACCCATATGATTGAATAGGGAATTTAGCAATTGCCATTTTAGTTAGTGTTGTCCGGCCCACTTTGGGTTGGCAGTTGTGTTTCTATACCAAAAGGGTCATAAAAATTGGATTGTTGGTTACAATGTGCATGTATGCAATTTGTCGACTTGGCACTCGGTGACATTGCTCACTGATAACCAAAAATTTTGCCTTTTTCTGTTGTTGAGTGATTCTTCACCAGACCAGATATAATGGAATCCAGAGATTCTGGGCATTTTCATACAGGCTTCTTGTGATACTACTTGGGTCTTGGTCTTGGTATTTGAATGAATGTTGCTGCACTTTGGATTTGGACAGGTCTCTTTAAATAAGGTTTGGATAAAGAAAGGGTGGAATTTTTTGGCAGGGCTGAGATGTGATGAGGATTGTGTTCAGCTGCCTTGTCTGTATAGAAATGCTAGGTATTAAGGCGATGGCCATGTACAACAGTGACACCCTTTTGTCGAGCAAGCAATGTCTGAGAGACCGCAATCTTCAGACTCGGTCTCTTCTCTATTTTTCTACGAGGTTGGTCTGTTCTTGGGCTGGATGCAAGCACCAAAGGACTAACCGCTGTCTTATATTGACTTTGTTTCTTTAACACGATCTATAAAAAATTGTCAAGACTTACCAATCCTCGTTTTCGGTGTAGTTTTCCAACTCGTTTTGAAGAATAATGCTTTTGTTTAGCATATTTAGGGGATGTGCAGACTGGAAAAACACGAATCTGTCACATTTTTTTAAACCTTTGATCAATTCCAAAAGAACCTTCCACAATCATTCTACAAAAGCCGCTACATGGTCTGGTCTTCCTCTTTTGCTTATCTTAATAAAACTACAAGAAATGATGTCAGAAAGTTGAAATCTACTTCCCAGAAACTTCATATAAAGCCATGGTATAAGGTGCAGCAGGGAAAGGCATTACGTTATTCAATTCATCACCTTCTTCTTCTCCTTCTCCTTCTGCAGTAATGGCCACAGCACTCTTTGCCTTCCTCGCCCTCGCGCTGCCCTTTATAGCATTTGCTGATAACTTGTCTCCAGTTTACCGTACGATCCATCAGAATCTCATGCGAGGTTTGTTCCCCGAGGATGTTGCTGACAGGGTGTTGCTTTTGCTCTTGTTGACTTTCAGCGGATCTGTGCAACGAGGTGGAATGCGGAAAGGGAAACTGCGTAAGTAATTCCAGTTCTCCGTTTGGGTTTGTCTGCCAGTGCGAATCTGGATGGAAAAGGACGCGTCTCGACAATGAAGACGATCTCAAGTTCCTGCCCTGTGTCATCCCGAATTGTGAGTGACAAGTAGTCGATGAGAACTTGCAATCATGAATTCTTGTTGTATGTCATGGCAAATGACGAACCCTTCTGACTTGTGCAGGTTCTGTTGACTACTCCTGCCTGCCGGCAGCCCCACCGGCTCCGTCAATTCCATATAACACATCCCTCTTCGATCGTAACCCCTCGCCCTCCATTAGTTTCTTGGCTGTTTTGTTGTATATCAAAAGGCTGAATTAAACCTTTTCCATCTTTTTTAGCCTGCTATTGGATATATTGCGGAGGAGGAACCTGCACGAAATCGAAGACTTACACGCACATCTGCCAATGCAACAGCGGCTTCACCAACCTCATGGGCATCGACGCCTACCCGTGCTTCAGCGATTGTAAGGACATCCTCCTTCATACCCTGTAATATCATCTCACTCCATATATCTCGATCTAATGATGGATTACTTTGAAAAAAAACCAAACATCCTGAAGGCGCGATCGGATCGGACTGCTCAAAGCTCGGGATAAAACTATCGAACTCAACATCAACGCCCGATAACGGAAACCATGGTAAGACCACCTGATCCAAAATAACCCTCCATTTACAGGGACTATCTCCACTTTCACCATGCTGACTTCTTCCGTTTGGTGAATGAATATTTCAGCCTCCCACTTGGCATCCAGGAAGTTCCTATGGATCACTACTGTCATTGCATCCTTGGCCTTGGTCTGGCACCGTTAGACAAAAAACGAATGCCGGAGGATATCGTACCCCGTAGTGTTTACTGTATGCACCATGTTATGAAAATCGGATGGTTTTGGCTATAAATAAACGAATAATTCCATTCTTCTTGTACAAATACTAGCACCACGCGTGTTGTCGCATTTACTCTCCGACCGGCCCCAGTAATCCCAAAAACATTCTGGGCCCAATTAGCCCGAACAACTGGGGCCCCATGTTCGACTCGTGAAAGCCCGGCCCATAAAGCGCTCGCTTCGTCGCTGGCTTAGACGGAAAGCAATCACGCATCTTGCACGCGCTCGTTCCTCCTTCTCCTTCTCGACCCCTCCCCCCGCGCGCGCGCTCCTCAAGAGCTTTTGCCACCCGCTCCCCGACGACATGGCAGCCGAATCCACCGCCGGGATTCAACGAAGCCAGGTGAGGATCAAGCGACTATTTCTTGTTTTCTTCCTTTCGTCCCTTCTCGTCCTAATCTGCCTACACGTTTGGATTTTTAATTCGCTGTCCTTCGGCTTGACGATGCCGGTGGTTGATTGTAGGTAGATCTGTCGGACTGCGTGGACTGGTCCGGAGTTGAGTGCCTCAACCAGAGCACCGGTCACTCCCTCGTCAATGCCCTCAAGCAGGTTGGTTTGTTTTGCTGCTTTCTGCCCACCGCATGGAAGTTTTTGCTGTTTATTAGGGATTAAGTGTGTCTGTTTGCGGTGGGAGAGGGGTTTGTTGTTTTCGGTGGGAGGAATCGGTGATTGATGTTGCCTAGGGCTAGTTAATTAGTGTTCTAGATGGGTTTGGGCCTTTGGATGTGGAGGGAAGGTTCGATGCTTCTGTTGATATTGATTTAGTTCGATTTGGAGCAGGGATATAGGGAAGATGACGGCTTGTTTCTGGAGAGCGATGCGGATGAGCAACTCTTGATATATATGCCTTTTAATCAAGTTGTCAAGTTGCATTCAATTGTCATTAAAGGCCCTGAAGAGGAAGGTATTAGTTTAACTGGTGTCTTCTTTTAACTGCTTGAATTGTGTCGTCTGTGTTTCCAGTTTTAGTAATTTGATGAATGTTGAAGATGATAGTGAATGTAGTTCCTCTCTAGAAATATAGAGCAGCTCCAGTTGCATTACTTTTTCGATACCTTCTTGAATGATCGGCGAGGTTGGATTGACTAAAGAAGTTCAGGCTGGATTTTGGAAGACTTGAACTTGTGTTACCTGATGCATCGTGTGGTCTTATAGAACACTGACCTGGAGCTGTTATGTAGGTCCAAAGACAATCAAGTTGTATTCAAACAGAGAACACATGGGCTTTAGGTATGGCTGAAAGTGTAGAGTGGGGAGGCTTTGGATTCATTGTTAGATTCACGCAGTATATGTCCTCATATATTTCTGTTTCTCGATATTTCTTGCAGCAATGTTAATGATTTCCCTCCGAGCGACTCTGTGGTTTTGTCTGAGGAAAATCTTAAGGTCTGGTGGCTAGCCCTCGCTGGATTGCTTTACAATTTTATCTTTTTCACAACATTTTTGTAATCCTCGTTTCTCAATCTCTCACCTTTTGTTTAGGGAAAGCCAGTCATTTTAAAATATGTGAAGTTTCAAAATGTTCGGAGGTATGCTACTACACTTATGACATCATTTTCTTTTTCTACTTAGCTGATTTGTAATTCTCAGCCGGTCGCCTTACATATCTGGCAGTTTGACAATCTTTATTGAAGACAATCAGTCAGCTGGAGATATAACAAAAGTGCAGAAGATTGCTTTGTTTGGTACCACGTAAGTGTCTGTGACCTTTGCCCAGCTTATCCCATGCTTTTATTACTGACATAAATAATTTGCAGTAGTCGGGGTTTGTTCTGTGGGTGATAAACTCAGGCTGGTGGTACTGTTCATTAGCCTTTCAAAATTGCTGAAATAGTTGCTATTTTACCACATAGTTAATTTATGCATTTTTAGCTGTAGTTGTCTGCATATCATTATCCTTTATAAATAGGAATTCTAGCCATATATAGCTTATGGAGATGCATATTGATTAAGAAGGATTAAATCTATGTTATTGTTGATCTTAGAGTGAAAGTACCACCGCGGTTAGCACATGGAGAATGTCACGGATTATTCATCCCTAAAAATATGAATTTGTCTCACCGTTACCAATGAGTCTGTTCTTTTTAATCCACTATGACGAGTGATAACATGTACGGCTTTGGTTTCCTCCCATGGAATGCACTTCCACGATAAATTCGTAGTCCCTTGAAAACTGTATTCTCAATCGTGCATGATAGCCCATGTTTCTAGGAATTGCATCCAGGTTCCATGTTATTACTATGAGCAAGATATGATAATGTGCATGGATAATTTCCTATCCATTTTTCTCAGGGTGGAAACAACGGACATGAAGGGTTTAAAGAAAATTGAGGATCATTGACCTTGTGACACAAGGAATGCTGCACAAGCAAACGTTTCCAGAAAGTAACATCTACAGTCGTCTCATCTGTCATTTGGTGTACCCGGGAGGTGTCAATGGTCTGGATCATGTGTTGCTCATCAATAGCATACTAGCTTGAGGTGCCCAAGTATCAATCAGAAATTACTAAATGGAGTTTAAAGTTATTCTAAGCTTCCATTTTTGCACAGGGTCACCCACGAAATAACTTGTCATTGCTTATCACTGGATTGTGTCTATTTTGCTGCCATTTTTACTACTAGATGGAGATCATTCCTTCAGTTGGATTGGCCAACATTAGATATTCATGTGGTGTGAATTATGGTCTCAGCTGAGTAGTTAACCTTGTTAGTTCTGTGCCGGGGCTACGGCCATTTTCTTCTTGGAATTCTTACTAGTCAATGATCATAGTAAATTACAGTTAAGACAGAATAACTTAAATCACCAGAACTCAATATATGTCCCTCGTTAATGATTCTTGGACAACCCCAGAAAAACCCACGAAGAGAGTCGGCCAAAACGGAACGTCCTTTGCATCTTTGAAATCTCTGTAGGGCAAGCATGTGATCACGATCAAGGTTGATTCTTTCACACGGGCGGGGTTGAAGATCATCCCCAAAACCATGTTTACCTCGAGGCCTTGAGTACCCACCCTGCTTCACCATTAAAATTTCTGAACCCCACTTTCCTCTGCCATTATTGCTAGCACCGGTGTTCTTCCACTTTGGCATGTCCTGACAATTAATAGAAAGTAGGGAGTGTGAGCGTGCCTGTGAAAGAGAGCGAAACACAGGATCTTCAAACTTGCAAGAAAGCGGCCAAGGAAGGCCACCGCATGACATACAGGGGTGGATTTCCTCTCTCGGAAAACCCCTGCCAATAAATATAAGAAACAAGACTCTAGTTGAAGGATGAAATCTAATTAACTTCCATTCCGAACGTTTTCCCTGACGATGATCAAAGCATATAAACATATCCGGCCAGCATCATCTCGATGTAAAGGTCGGAGGCATCAAAGAAGGTGACGACGCCCCTGTGGCAAACAAGTTTGATAATGGCTTCAAAAAAGAAAAACTTCCTATTTCAAAATGAATACTATAAATTTACGAGCAAAACTTCAAAAAATATCGTGAGAATGTAATTATATTGTACAACTTTATCATTCTCGTACCAATGATATCCTCAATGGAAGAGTATGATTTACCACCCTTTGCAGCAACACGCCGACAGAGTACATTGATCTTTCAGGATGATATCCAAATGGAAAGATGGCAAATCGACTCTGATTGCTTCACCTTCCAGAAATACCAGCATCTATTGAACCTTCGGAGGGGTGTTTGCAGTCTGCCACGATAATTGAATGCTGTTACCTCCTTTCCTCGCGCCAGCAACCTCACCAATGGGAACGGCATCTGATACCTCCTTTAAATCACCTTCTGAAAGCTTCACGGCCAAGGAACCGACATTCGCATCCAGATTCTTTATCTTGGTTGTCCCTATAAAAGAAAAGAAATGGCATTAAGGAAAAAACGCGCTCGGCAGTCAGCGGCTCCTTCGCAGAACTGTTTTTGAGATAATTTAACTCACCAGGAATGGGCACGACATCAACTCCCTGATGAAGCACCCATGCTAAAGCTAGTTGCACTGGGGAACACCCGTGCTTATTCGCGAGGGCTTCCAATCGGAAGTACAAGGACTTGTTCTTCTCCAAGTTTTCCTTTTGGAATCTCGGATGATTGGCCTAATCAACCATCGGAGTGTGAGAACATGCACCTGGATATCATGGTTAAAGAATGTTGGTTTTCATGGAAAACAGGGATTGAATTCGTACTAGCATTGGATTCTCGGAAACACTGTCAACAACTCCTCTGCCTCCAAAGAAACCACGACCGATAGGACTGTACGGAACGATTGCAATGCCAAGTTCTCTACGCATGGCCAAAATGAACAATAACTATTATAAGCACCTTGCAGAACTTCAGAATATACCAGTACTACAAATCCCCATATTTCAACTAACCAACCTGCAGAGGGGGATTATTTCATCCTCGATATCACGAGTCCACAGTGACCATTCCATCTGCACAGCCGAGATGGGATGAACAGCATGCGCTCTCCGAATTGTGTCAGGGCTAGCTTCAGATAAGCCAATGTATTTGACCTTTCCCTCTTCCACAAGCTTCTTGAGCTCTCCAACCTGCTCAGAGCCACAAAATAACAGTCGGTCACACTAACCTAGAGAGAGGAGCTTTGCATGTCTGTAATTATAGGGGGATTCCTTCTACATACCGTGTCTTCAATCGGAACCGATTTGTCCACTCGATGCTGGTAATAAAGGTCGATGTAGTCCACATCGAGTCGTTTCAAACTTGCCTCGCAACAGCTACGCACGTAATCGGGGTCGCCCCTTATCTGCTGCCCACTGGGGGTCTTCAGAATACCAAATTTCGTCGCAAGTTGGATTTTCTCCCTCGGTAACTGCTTTAGTGCCTGTAAAATGGAACTTAGTTGTGCTCAAAAAGTACAAGCAATCACTGAACCTTTTGGACAGAGTCGCGCATCTTGTGTTTCTTTTGGATTCAGTACCGTACCTGTCCCACCAGTATCTCATTGAAGTGAGGGCCATAAACATCAGCCGTGTCAAAGAAAGTGATGCCATGTTCATAGGCACGCTTGATTAAGGCGATCCCATCCTCATCGGGGATCGGAGAATTGTAGCCTCCAGACAAATTCATGCAGCCAAACCCCAGCTTGGAAACCTTCAAACAGCCAATCGGAGAACTTCAAATCCATAACTAACAGCGGTGAACAGTACATGATCACTGGAATCAAGCACGAGAACGACATGATCACGGGCAGCAATTACAAGTACATGATCACTGGAATCAAGCACGAGGGCGAACGATAGGCCAAGGCGTTCAATCGGATTCATATCTTCCTACTGTAATCTCAAATTCGTTTCCAACAAGAGCAGAATGATAAAAATCAAGGAGGGAAAGTAGCGCCGGTTGATTAGATAAAAAGGAAGGAGGGAAGGAATACCTGGAGGCCCTGGTTGCCCAGTTTCACCACCCTTGGGATTCTCTGCCCTTTGCAGTCTTCCGCCATTTCTCTCTCCTTTGGAGACGATCCTTGATATGATTTTTTTTTTATATTAAAAAAAAATATGCCATTAACTCCTCGCGGTCGGGTCGGTCCTAAGATGACTGTTGGGCTGTTTTACCATTTACTTCCCATCAACTTTGACTAATTTCAGGGCCCTAAACTTTCTTCTGATATTTTAATCATACGAAGAAGAAGAAGAAGAAGAAGAAGCAGCCATCTCATTGATCAACCGTGCCTTTTCACGGAGGGAGGCTATCACTTTCTTCTGATATTTTTATATGCCCCTATCCCTCCAACCAAGTCCTTTGTCGCTGTGGATTCCCAAGCGACTGACTGTGCAGGTGAAAGAGCTGGAGAAGCTTGTGGAAGAGGTACATTGGTCCGACGGAGGTGAGTCCCCTGACGCCATAAGATGGGCGCGTGCCGTTCATCCCATCTCGTCTGTTCAAATGGATTGATCGTCTCCTGATATTGAAAAAAAAAACACAACAACAACAACAATTGTAATTGCAGAGGAGCTTGGGATCGGATTTGTTGCTTATGAAGTGGGTCTTTTTTAGGCTGAAGCTTTCTTAGGATGAGCTGAATGAAGTGGCCGATGCTGTCCGTCTGAATGAAGTAGTGGAGTTGCAATTCCAGCAGAGTTGCATGATGGGACGGATGGCACTTCATCAGCAGATGCGAGGCTCATACTTCACAGGAGACTAAAAAAGACGAAACCTCCTGCTCCAGCAGCACTGAAACCTCTTCAAGTATGATGAACTGTAAGAGCCATGCCAATAGATTACATAGCAACTTTGTGCATCAATATGGGTAATAGCACCATGAACAATTTTACCAAGGATGAGAAGGGGAAAACTGTCTATGGATGGAACAAATAGCAACAGATGACTTGGGAGCACAACCATCTCATGTGCATCAAACCAAACAATTTTACAGCTTTTCAGAATATCTGAAGACAATCCCAGCTTCCGGGTTCCTAAATTCCAGCTCAAAAAATGACACTATTTTTACAATGATCGGACAATATGACCTGTACAAACAAAGCGTAAAATACCACTTCTAACTTCTATGAAGCCACCCCCATGAGTATCGGTTTAAGATTGTCTAATCATCAACATCTACTAATTAGTATCAGTCACCCAATTCATGTTGGCCCACTGCACGCAGCCCCACTACCATCCCTCAAACTCTGAAGGCATAGATGCAGAGCTCTCTGCACATTGTCGGCAACTGCCTTGAGCCGTCCTTGGGTAGTATCTCCGCTGCCAGAAGACCCCTCGACAGTTCGTGCAATTCTCTGCTTGCATTTCTCCCAGTCATCAGTGTTTGACCAGCTAGCCCACCCGCCATGGCTGCCTTCCATTCCAATGAAAGTAACATACGCATTTTCCCCGAAACAGTACCTGAGCCTCACGGAGACACAATAAGGCAGCCAGGCTGCACCACCCGCAGCATTAATGTGAGGGATATGGGCGGGATCAAGAACAACAGTCAGCGCAAAGTCAACGGTGTTTCGTGGCCGATCATAGAAGATATTGCTCTTGCTAACCGAAGAGCTACCAGAACCATCATTTCCACTAAATCCAGAGTGGTTTTCGAGGCATAGTTCGATTCGAGGCTTCTGAGCAGGTGCTATGTCTCCATTCTGCACCAGGGATAACCCCTTTTTCCATGCAATCAACTTTAAGAACTCTCTTAGTATCGGTATGGGCAGTGTAAGCAGAGTAATAAAAGAAGCAACACGAGAAGCATCAAAAGGTTCCGAGGCAACTCGACGGCTAAAGTAGTCACATATTTCCACAATTTCAGTCTGTGTTAGTTCATCTTGAGCAGAAGAAGAGCTCTGTTGTTGTTGCTGCTGCTGCTGCTGCTGTTGTTGGAAGCGTTTCACACTAAGGACTTGAAGGAGGAGTTGAACTCTGTGGACACTAACAGCAAACACATAACCGCTGCAAAGAACAGCTTTTATCAGATCACAATCGTGGCAGACACTTAAATCTATATCAGTTCTGCTACTCAATCAAAGTATGATATCCATGAAGAAACCAAGAGTGCAGTTGGTGCGACAGGAACAAAAAAATGGAATCAGAACTGCTAAAGAACAATGAAAAGTATAGCATGAATAGACATCAGGGAGGATGTCTATTAATCAACCAAGAAATGAACAATTGCCCATTTTCATAGTCTGGACTACGCTAAAATTATAGGTGACATGAAAGGGAAGTGCATGAAACATCTCTATCAATTGAAGAAACGAACTGCATTGCCCACTTTATGAGAAAAATGTCACACATTCACGCAAACTACCGCGATCGAACAAATTTAAAATGAAAAATATGAGACTCCAACACGTATAACCTTCCCTTTAAAAGCTTTATGGTCTTTTATTTCAAAGTCCCCTCCAAAAGTAAAAATTAACTACTAGGGATTAAATTTGAAATTCAAAACAAATCAGCCAGAAAGTGATACTGATTTCTTGTCAGAAAGGATCATGCCATTTCCCAGATCACAGAACCCCACAAATGCAGTCATCAATAGAAAACAAAAAACGAGGGGAGACATCATACTTACCCTACAAAAAAACGCAAGGCGGGTTGCTCCTGGTCCAGATTTAGGAGTGCACCTTCACTGTTGTTTAAAATTGAGCCAAGAATCTCCTTCAAAAGATCTGGGAGCTGAGCGAAGAGCCACAGTACGCCAAGATACTTGAGTATTCCTCTAAGTACCTTTTTGAGGGCCAAAAGAGGCACCCATCCACCGCCATAACCTCCATCGTCCCCAAGACCAATTATGGCAGTATTCAATTCCCCTCTTACATGAGCTGGGACAGCAGTGCCAGGGGATCTGCGGATAGGCAAGCCTGCACTGACAACTCCCATATTTGAGGATGGAGCATTTCCAGCACGATTAGATGGAATTCCTTGGCTTCCTGGCCGAGGATTTAAGGAAGTAGGGTTAGGTCGAATCCCATTGGCAGTACCTAATTGGGAATTCGAACCAGGGTTAGGAGACGGCGAGTTGTTCACTTGTCCCATCAGCGGCTGACCTCCAATTGAATTTGGTTCTAAACCACTAAGTTCCTGAGCAACATGCTCCATTATAAAGGGTCGAAACTGTGGACAAGGTAAGGATCCTCCTACAGACGGACCACCCTTAGGCGGGGTTGCTGGTTGCAACCACACATGATCCCCCGCAAAACATCGCATATCAACCGCAAAATGCTTTCGATAGATGACACGTATCCAATATGGGCCACGGAGTACGACAGAGACATCAATTGGGAGCAAAGAACTTGGGACAATTCCAGGACCACCACGCACTGCAGCAACTAATACACCCGAGTTAGCAATATTACGATTACCAGAGGGGGCTATCGCTGTAGATAGGACAGGATTTCCAGAGGTCACAGGGGCAGCTTGACCAGCATTGGTCGTGGAGCTATTAGCCAGCAGGCCATGAGATGAAGGATAACCCGTCTGCTTTGACAGTGATGAGAGAACGGCTGCCACTCCAGGAAATCCTGAAACAGGAGCAGCTCGTGCAGGCCGAGTTGCAGCAGCGAGGGAATGCAAGGGCCCAGCAGTGAGGCGAATGCAATCCAGAAGCGATGCAACTTCACCACCATTTATGAAATCTTCCAGAAACTACAAGAATTGGAAAACTTGAAAGTCAATTCAAGAAGAGAGAGATGCTACCACAGTCATTCAGGAATAGTGTGAGCATAATAGTGCAAGACAGAACGGCATTCTACCTTAGTATGAGGCCACAGTTGGTCTGGTGAAACATGCATTGTGCAACCATCTTTCCCAGATTCCCACTCGACAACAAAACGAGCAAGCACACCAGAACCAAAACTGAACCATAGACTCATCAATCCAACTGCCTCAATCCTGAAGACCTTCCGCACTTGATCAGCAAACTTCTCACCACAATCAGCAACAATTCTGGCTCCACCTGCAGATTTTATATCAGGATTTGCATTTATCTCTTCTAGCTTATCATCTGCTTTCACCCCAAGCAATTTCCTCATTCCAAGGGCAAACATTCGAGCGCTGGACAGCCTTCCGACATCAGAGACCAACTTCTTGATACTATCAGCTTCCACAGATTGATAACTAAGAACTACGCCATCTGAATCATAGTGAATATGAGAATCTACATCAGACGTATTTGCTATACGAACACCACAACCCCATGGAGTATTACTGCCGCCTTTCTGAAGCTCCCAAAGTTCTCTGAAATGTTGGTCCTTTACCTTAACATCCCAGTACATAGTCCCAGGCCCACCAAGCCGCAAGCTTATCTGGTGCCAAGAATCATGCCGAGCAAATGGGAGCCGGAACCATATGCAGGAGGAGGCATTTCGTAAACCTATTTCTTCGACATATGGAACATCCATGGCTTCCATCTGGCTGGTTAGTCTGGCATGCTTAATGCTAAGAGAACTGTGCCTTACCACATGAAGGAGGGCTGAGACATATATACATATCGAAACATTTCCTTTATTGGCTTCAGCAATGAGGTCACCATAAGTGTACCCAGCGCTTCTAAAACCATTTTCTTTGGAAACAATAACTTCGTGTTGAGGCCATTTACTGGGAACCGCTTCTGAGATTCTTCTCCTCTTAGAACTTTCAACATCACATATGACGAAACTGAGTGTGGGAATCGAATTCAACATATCAGAAGCAGTGCGCTTCCGTAAGCACCTCTCAGATTTTGTAGAAACTTCTGGGCTGGAGCCAGAAACTGAATTGGTAGCAGGCTCTGGAGGAAATCTTAGTCAGATCCAAAAGCTAAAAATAAAAATATAATATAACAATAATAAATAATTAGATTTATCTCCTTCACAAATACAGGATAATATTCATGCAATCTTACACACACAAGTCACAAACAACTCTAATCAAGTTGTAAGAGACCCACCTTTAGGTTTTCTAGATCTAGGCGCGATAATCATTCCAGGCATAGTGCATGGGAGTACTTGTGAAGTTGACAAGAGGGATGGAATATCACCACTTGTTGTATCGCCAGCAGGGGCATCCAACAGCCTCAAGTTATCTTCATTCTTTGGGGCAAAAGAAGACAAATCCATTGCCCTGGGAGATCTCAGGGAAGCCAGGTCCTGTTCAGACTTCGAAGTAGATAAGTTTTTCATGTTTGAGCTGCTTCCCATGACAGAGGAGAGAGAACTAAGAGAGGAATGCAAAGAGCCCCTTGACAACCCTGTGAGGTGAGAAGGCTGGCTTGACGAACTGAGATTGTGATCCCAAACCGGCAAGGAACTTCCAGCTTTAGAAGTATGAAAATTTGAGGGACGAGAACCATATTGAGAAGCAGGGGCAGAAAATGACTGCGTTGATGAAAGAGGCACAGATGATACTTTCTCCAGATCAAACACTTCATCCACTACTGAAGAAAAGCTTGACGGGGTGCAACCCGAGAGCTGCAAACCGTTATCAAGGCCAAGTTCAGAAAGAAGACCTTGCTCGTAGTTGTTAGGACCTCCATTGCTAGGCAAAAGAGCCGATAGTTTTGCCTTATCAAGCAGATTATAATTCAAGTCATCTTCATTCATCTTCATTTGGGCGATGTCAATGTTCTTAAAACAATTTGCACACTTGGAGTCACCAAAAGATTGAAATTTTCCAGATGAATCTGACTGGATTTCCAACAATTTGAATAGTGGTCTGAAGTCATTATCAAGTTGCAGAAGCAAAAAGTATGAACTCTCACAATCTGGAAACCCCAGCAAAAACATCGCAGAGTCATTTGAAATGCTCTCAGGAATTTTTATAGCAATATCATCATCTTCATACACCTGCAAGGACATAAAAGCCCCAGTTTGTTCAGTTGAATAGTTAAAAATATACCGAATTGCACAGGAAATGTGTTATAATTAC
The DNA here is from genome assembly GCA_029817715.1 of Melastoma dodecandrum. NCBI lineage: Eukaryota > Viridiplantae > Streptophyta > Magnoliopsida > Myrtales > Melastomataceae > Melastoma > Melastoma dodecandrum. The sequence continues at coordinate 748,544 of JARUPY010000329.1, read as the reverse complement.
CTCCAAGCCTAAAAACCTTGAAACAGATGCAAACAAGTGCAATATGCTTTTGCTTCTCAAGTTTGTGAACAATTCAGCAGCATTCGAATTTCCCTGGTTCAAAGCTTCTTCACATTCCAAAATTTTGGACACGGATAGTATATTTCCAGTAGTCTGGAGAATGAAGCGACCATTCCTGCAGAGACTCATATTAATAGAAATCAGAAATCACTGATTCTACCAAGCACTTTTTTAATTTCTCGTCAATGTTTTGAAATCACTAATTCTAGTCAGCAGATACTCCCTAGATAACTATTTCTTGGAAATACTTAAGAGCCAAGAACTGGTTTGAAAATTTGTCCTTCATTTTTCGGTTAAATTATTCCGATGCCTATCATCATCCCAATCAAATGCTTAGAGTTCGACTCCTTGGATCCAACCCATGTATTGCCAATTTTAAGTTCAAGCAAGAGATTGCACAATACACTTTTCCTTGTGTAGACAATCAGACAACAATAGCAATCTGATCAAATTTGTTTTTCTATACATAAAATCTCTTTGCAGACCCCAAATGATGAGAAGGTAGTACTTCAATGAATCTGTAAAGGCAGATCAAAGAATGGATAAACGAACAGTTTGAAACAAAATAAACGTGCACAAACCTTATGTTAATCCCAAGAGTGAAAAAGGATGATCCATACGCCCTTACATGCAATATCTCCTGACCCTCATACTCCTCTTCACGGGGCCTGCTGTCCTTCTGTGGACAAAGAAAAAACATTACATATGATCAAATGGTTAGTAATTGTCAGATTCCTGCAAATGTCCAGATCTAACACTAAGTTATAGCTGAGTAGCCAGCACCACTACAGATATTTTCCCTGATCAAATGATACAAAAACCACAAATAAGACTCTCATTGCTCAGCTACTCATAATTTAAGAACCTAAACAGATAAAAGAAAATCCAAACATAATTTGGGAGGTAAACAACAATGAAGATGAATATTATGCCACAATCAGTCAAAGTGATGACAGGTCAGCTTAAAAAGGACAGAAGGGATACCACATGTAAGCTATATCGCTGAGAGTAAAACCATAAACATTACAAACATGTAATTGCAACCAGATTCATTGCAGAACTCATCATTAGGCACGTGTACACAGATTCGTCAAAGTTAAACCCCCTGAGGAAGCATAACAGGAACCAAAAGACAAGGCTCAACCTAACATCAGAGGGTTTAAGTTTTAATCCAATAATTGATAGGAATTTTAAACAACCAACAGAAAAGATAACAAAGTTTACAAGTTAAGAGATGCCGAAAATTCTGTAAATTCTGTCCTCTAGGATTAGCAGCCGATTTCCAAGATCTTAATGCAACTGATATGTGAAGAATCTGGAATGGTAAAAGAGAAAACTGGGCGAAGCAAACCTTCTTAAGGCTAACATCAGGCTTGTCCATTTGAGTCGTTAGTTTAACATCAGCTTCAGAGTGAAATATATGAACATTCTTTGCCAATTCCTTTTGAATTTCAAGCAACCGAGTGTGTCTATGACAACCAATTGCTCTAAGCAATAACTTCTCAACATCAATGCAACTTTGATTGAGAGAAAACTCTGCCTCCTTCCCGGTCGATGGATCCACAACAAAAGTGCTGTGAAGGCATTTAGTTTGCATGTTCGGTCCAGGTTCAATTTTTATAAATGGGGATGCTGAGTCAGCAGCACCTGAGGTCCTGCCCAAATCCAGCCAGTACAAAATTTTTAATCCCGGGGTACGCATGCTTGTTGACTCAGTGTCCCCATCTGGATTTACTTGCACATTTGAACTCCCCGGATGCACAGCACCATCTGAAGTGAGCTCAAACCGGATTGCATCTTTCCATCTTCCAAGCTTAAGAACCTGAACCTGCCTTATCACGGTATCCATGACAAGGGAGACACATAGCTCATGAAGGACGGAATACAATGTACTGAAAGGATTTTCAGCAGCAGCCATTCTTCTCTCCAAATCATCCCCAAGAACATGTTGTCGTGACTGTTCCAACTTAATGGGCCCACTTTTCTCACCAACAAGAATCTCTAAATGAAGTATTCTCCACATTGATAGGTGGCCTCGGTAACCAAGAGTGAGCAAAACCTTGAACTCCCCATCCACGCGTAGCAACACTGTGCCGTCAAAAACTTTGACCTCGGAAATTTCCTTCGGTATCACCAGATCAATTAATCTAGTGCGGACAATCATGTCCAATTCCTTCAATACTGGCTTTTGCTCTTCCTCATTTAAGGGACCTTGAGCTCCAATGTCCTCAATACACTTAGGCAGCCTCTCGTAGTTCCCTGTAAGTAGAACTTGAATGGCAGATGGAACATCATATGCAGGAGCACGGGATTGTTGAAGCCCTTCATGCATGAAAAATAATGAGTCGGCTGCTTGGGTGAAACAAGTGTCATGACTCGATAAGGTCGAAGCGAGCTGTTGACAGTATTGGATGAGTGGAACCTGCAACATGGGTCAGCCAAAAGACTCTATGGGTAAAAATAATAATAAAACACCACTGAATCAGATTGTCAAAACGAAAGGCAACTCTGACACTTCCAATTCACAGGAACTACACGGCAGGATCGAGGGAAATAAGTACTAGATGGACAGATCCTTACATTCAAATGTGTCAACGTTTGAAATACATATACAAAGACAAAACAAGAAAATGAAAAAAGAGGATTCGTCACCCTACAGCAAGAGTAGCCAGCAAAGTAGCATTGAACAAGTATCAATCCGGAGCTTGCAAGACATCTCGAAAAAGAAACTGCGCTCTAAAACCCAAGACAACATGCCTAAAATATCCCCAAAAATATCAACCTCAAGACGTCTCCAAGGATGGTTCCAACACATAGATTCCACAAACCAAGAGCACCCGGCTCCTGAAACAAAACCCAAATCCCGAACAAACGTTCGAACAACTTCCCGCAATTACATGCCTACGCTAACCCAAGGATCCCAACGTTTCCATCAGCGGACTGGACCCCACGAGAACTCGAGAAAAGGGAAACCCCCAAACTACCTGCTTGCACCACTCAGCAAGAACATTGAGGCGGAGCATCCGCTGCTGGGTCTTCACTATGTACTTGAGGAGGCCGATCTTCTTCTCGGCATCGGACTGCTCGGCGGACTTGCACTTCTCGACAAGATCCTTGAGGGAAGCGAAGGAGTCATCGGCAGCCCGTCCCAGGAGGGACGAGAACTGCACCGTGTGCTGCCCTAATTCCGCCGCCATGACAAGGGGCGGAGGACCTCCGAAGCTCCCCGGATCAGAAGAAGGAGAGGGGAATCAGCGGGGAGGCGGGCAGCATTCGGGAATCAGGGTTTTGGCTTGCGCCGGTGTCGTTGGTAGCACCCGGACTTCCTCTTCTACGTGGGTGGTGGGTTACCAGCCCAGGGATCCCCCGCCTTTCTTCCTTTTATGAGCTGGGTCGTGACTCAACTCCCGTTGGTTCTAAAGTGGATTCATTTTAGATTTTGATTCGATTTCCCTACAAAACACAAGACGAAGAAGAAACAAGGATTAAAAGAGATCATGGAGTATGGGCCTAATCCGCCATTTAATGGGCCACAAGGTGTATTGGGCTTTGACGAGGGAGAGATTTCAGCCCGTGATGATTGTCAATTTTTATGAGAAATACTTAGTGTCCAATTTAGCGATCAGTATTAAAGGAAAAAAAAAAGTCACGAACTTATCTATCTCATGTCATGGCGAGTAATATCTTCTTACATTCCTTTCCAATTGAGTAGTAGTAAGTACCCTATTATTGACCCGTGAGCCTCCCCTCCCCCCTTTCTTGACTTTTACGAATCTTCCCCTCGTAAGAAAAAGTCGTGCAGCAAATATATATATATATATATGCCCTTTGGTTCAGTAGTGGTACATGTCGACGGTTTATCCCATTGAAGTAGTTTTAAGTATTACCATTGGGTTTGAGATACATAATGACTTATCGTGGATGTGTTGGAGACGAAATTATAATGTTAAAAATATTTGACATGAACAATACAAGAGTTCGAATTATGGGCGCCATTAACTTAAAAGAAAAAATGAAAACAGATTTATATTCGCATAGTGATACTTACAAAGAAAAAAACTTAAAGTCATGAACGGATGATCAGTAATAAAAAATCTAAACAGTGACGGACGTAGGAACATCCTCACTACTTCTCGACTTGCAAAGATGGTTCACGAGATATTTGAGTGTTGGTGATGGTGTAGTGGATCTATGAACAAAGGGATTGGAGACTGGTAATTGAGAACGCAAGAATGACATGGAGATTGGAGACAAATCGATTTGGTCTTAGTTGAATGGCATGTCTTCTAAGGAAATCTTCATATCAATCTATATGCCGTTGGATGCTTAGAGACGTAGGTTTCCATCATCATTAGAACGAGTTCCTAAGAAATAACTTTCCCATATTTCCTTTAAGATAATTATTATTCTAAAGATCGTGAGGTTATAACCTCCATCACTGGGTCATGATCTTTCGACTAATTTATTTTAGTATGTCTCCACACTGTAGACTTAGATCTACGTGGTAAACCTGATATTGGCTATCCCCCCCCCCTATAGACGACTCCACACCGTAGATCATCTGTCTTAGGCTGGCTATTCCTGACGCGGATTCGTGCGTCCCTTGTAGACTTAGGGTGGGTTCGTTCCTAATAGAATTGTCCTCGCGCTCCGTGTCGTGGGTAAATTTCCTTGTAGACTTTTCATTGATACATTCCTCGTAAAAGTTTTATATGAGCAAATTCAAATCTAACTGAGCTACCAGGTCGAGATATTCTTTGTTGTATCAACATTGAGAATAACAAACAACACAACGCGGCGGCCCATCCCATCATCGCAATCAGACATGAGGAAAATGAATTAGGCAGGAGACGTGATCTCCAGGAGAATGAAACTGCGGTCCGCCTTAGAATGAATTGACCGTCGTCAATCCCCCCAGGGGGATGGATGGATGAAGAAGGATCGACACCTCAGACTAAGTCATAGTTTGGTTCCAACATAATCTCCTCCTGACTCTTCAAACTTAGCCAAATCCCCGTCATTCATGAAACCTCTCGACTCGACTCGATCCTATTCTTATGAAACTCTCAATAAAATTATTTACAGTGGATCATAATTTCTTTTTAAAAAAGATGAGATTTAGCCTGAATGACTTGGACATTTCAGAGTCAGCACCCCTGCCTGCCTTCTCTCTTTCAGTTGAGAGCTCTGTGTGTTTCCTATAAATCTCCTTCCCTCGCAACATCTGCTTCTCACCCCCCCCCCCCCACACACACACAACAGAAGAACTCGTGTATTGGTGCCCCGACTCTCTTAAGGAACCGTCATGAAGAAGGACTACGCTATCTACTCAGTCCTCTTGCTAGCCATCCTCGCCATGGCCGACGCTCAGAGTGCGACCAACGTCAGGGCCACCTACAACTACTACAACCCCCCCCAGATCGGGTGGGACCTCAACACGGCCAGCGTGTACTGCGCTACATGGGACGCCAACCAGCCGTTGTCCTGGAGGTCCAAGTACGGCTGGACCGCCTTCTGCGGCCCGGCTGGCCCTCAGGGGCAGGCTTCCTGTGGCAAATGCCTCAGCGTATGCCCCCCCCCCCCCCCCTCTTGTTCCTTATCTATTACCATATACTCGGACGGAGAGGGCCATTTTTTGGTTCCTTACAATCTTCGTGTAATAATAACATGAAGCCTGCCGGTGTTCTTTCTCGTCTGTTTTACAGATCACCAACACAGCAACCGGATCCCAAATCATAGCAAGGATCGTGGATCAGTGCAGCAACGGGGGACTCGACTTGGACTACGAGACCGTCTTCAAGCCGCTCGACACCAACGGTGCCGGGTTCAACAACGGATTCCTCACCGTCAACTACAACTTCGTCAACTGCGGGGATTGAATGGGAAAGCCACACATTTTGTGGGCGAACGTGTACGAGAATAATGGTTAATGATAATAATAATAATAATAATAATAATAATGTGAGCACGCACGGGTGCCCGCTAAGGTTGTTGACTCGTGGCCGTCCATTCGAGGGGTGACACGCTTAAGGGTTTACTTTTCAAACTTTTCCTCCGTTTTAGAAAAAAGAATAATAATAAAATTCATATATAATGAAACGTAAATGCCCATCGGACGACTTGTTCATTCCTAAATATTTTAGGAAATAGGCCGTGGGCCTATTAACAGACGTGTGCCTGAGGGATCACTTGAATCTTGATTGTCGCCCCCCGCCGCTGGTTTCTCCAGAGATCGCGGCTTGCCGTTTATCGCACGTTCGATAAAGGTTATCGTTTGAGTTTCACATTTTGAAATTTAGTTGGTATTTAATTACGACGTTGAAGTAAAAAAGGTGCGACTCTGTAATGGTTAAGACATCGAATCGAAATTACAAACTCGGGTTCGTTTGCCAAATGCGTCGAACTTAACGGTATCAAATTGTTTTACTAGGAATGATGAGATTTAGTAATTTACTGGGAGATACAAAACTCTTCTCTCACCCAACCATTAATTGCAGTAAAGAATTGAATATATGAATGAGATCCCTTGGAAAGGCATGGAATTTTTATTTATTTTAGAAAATAAAAAAACGGACTTTTAGTTTTCTTGGACCTGGTAAAAAGTTTATGTTTTTTTTTGTTCTTTTCTTCTTTTGTCCCTCGTCGTTAGATTGATTTATAAGAAAAGGCCCGAGACTTTGCAGTTCCAGTCCTAAGAGGGAGGAGGGAATCATCATCATCATCATAACGCACATATCATATTCTTCATCCAACTTGCCTTTTTTAGTGAACTAACTATGAGGTTTGTTTGGTATTACCGTTCGTTTTTTAAAAAATTCGCGAAAAATGGTTCGAGTTTGAGAAATTACCTGAATACCGTCGAGGGGGCGCATTTTGAAAACGCGTCCCCCAAATAATAAAGAGGGCGGGTTTTCAAAACCCGCCCTTCGTGTAAATGGGCAGGGGCGGGTTTTCAAAACCCGCCCCTCGAACACTTTAAAAAAAAAAAGAGGGTTACGGGGCCGGGTTTTGAAAACCCGCCCTTGTCCACAAGTAAACAAATTACCCCCCTATAGCTTAGTCGGTCAAAGTGTTTCGTTAATTTGCGAAATGTCTTGGGTTCGATTCCTCTTAGCAACAATTTTGAGTAATGTTTTTTCAAAAAATTAAAAAAATTTTCGTCCTAACCGGAATCGAACCCAAGACCACTTGTAAATTAAAAATTATTTTTACCAACTCAGCTAGAGGGCGGTTTTTCAAAACCCGCCCTTCGAAACCCTACTTTTTTATATAAGTATTGGAGGGGCGGGTTTTGAGAACCCGCCCCTACCCATTTTCACGGAGGGCGGGTTTTCAAAACCCGCCCTCTTTGTTATTCGGGGGGCGCGTTTTGAAAACGCGCCCCATCGACGGTATTTCCGTAATTTCTCAAACTCGAACGGTTTTTGGCGAATTTTTTTTAAAACAAACAGTACATCCGTACAAACCTCAACTAACTATAGCAGCTTTTTTGTCTTCGTTCTCAGTCGTAACTAAATTCATGCGTGTCTATTTTGTTTAGCTCGTTTAACCATCGTCGATACGGACGGCTATATCCGCAACGTTTGCGTGAACGAGAACACTCATCCAACGTTATCGATGTTTGCTCATCGGATCGGACGTGGTTTTATTCCTTTTATTTGCCTAAGGAAAGATAAGAGTTTTTGCCAGATGGTTACGAGCCATTACCTTACAAAACAATTAGTCTTTCTCTCCAACGAGTTACCGGGATCGCCCCCAGCCAACAGCATCTTACGGTGCTCCCCAAAAGCCTAAGCCTTCGGTTCTTTGCCTATAAATTCTCGCCCCGGTCGCGCTACTCTTCCTCGCCAGCACAACCCAACAGGCGGGCGTGGGAGCACAACTTTCTGGGGGGATCATCATGAAGAACTCATCCGCTGCTGCCTTTGTAATTTCACTGCTCGCTCTCCTAGTGATGGCCGACGCTCAGAGCGCGACCGGCTTCATAGCAACCTATAACTACTACAACCCAGTTCAGCACGGATGGGACCTCAATGCGGATAGCGTGTACTGCTCGACATGGGATGCTGGCAAGCCCTTGTCTTGGAGGGATAAGCACGGTTGGACCGCCTTCTGCGGGCCAGTCGGTCCTCAGGGTGAGGCCTCCTGTGGAAAATGCTTAAGGTATATATGTGCACGCACTCTCCATTGTTCTCCAAACTCAGGGTTGATCTGTTTTCGGGAATCCAGACAAATCTTAAGCTTATGTTCCGGCATAGAGTTGACGTATATTTCTTGTGCTGAATCTCTCCATGCGCTAGGTTACCAATACGAGGACCGGAACCCGAGTTACGGCGAGGATCGTGGATCAATGCAGCAACGGAGGGCTCGACTTGGATTACGACACCGTCTTCAAGCCGCTTGACACCGACAGTTCCAGATACAACAATGGCCACCTCATCGTGGACTACGACTTCATCGACTGTTAGTGATTGAAATGGGCAGAAACTATGCATCCTCAGATGAGTTAAACCACAAAATTTATGCAGGTGCATTAAATAAATGCGATTTGTCAATCCACGTTACCTAAACTTGTTATTCCAAATCCTTGATTTTAATAAGCACTTGACTAAGTTATGCCATAACTTCTGGAGTTGCCACAAAAGTTGGCTTCACATAAATCTCTGCAAAGAACTTCATTTATCGAGAGAGATATTTATTAATAGAATATATTAAAGAGGCTTTCAGAAAGGTCGAAACGCTACCCTTTTAACCCAAGTCAAAAGAGTCGTTCTTAACTAAAAGTTTGGACAATATGCCGTCTGCACCGCTGCCTGTTTATTTTTTGACAAAAACTTTATGTTTGTGGTGGTAATAACAAAGAAATTCGCATGTAAGTAGTCTTTGGCCAATGCCAATTATCATCAATGTAATCAAACACAGAAAGAGACTAGGATTGATGCTCCAGCCGGCACCAACGGAGAAAGAGAGGGAGAAACACGACACTCGCGTGACCTAGTCGCAAACGCAGATAAGGTAAGGAAGGGCTTGGGACTGCTTTGATTAATATAAAAGGTAAAAGACAAGGGAACTCCCCGTCGCTATAGGCGATGTTTCCGAGTTCACTTCCGATCCCTCCCTCGATTGACACGTGAGGAAATATACTCGAGAAGGAAAGAAAACGAGGGGGCATGCTGTCACTGTTGAGAATCTTTCCAAGCTCGCACCGGATCGATCTGCTGTTGTTGTCGAGTGGGGGGAAGTTCACAGTTAGGGAGCAGAACAATTGCATTGAAATTTTCTTCGAACTGACAATGAATATGTAATTAATTAACTAATATGAACAAGTGCTTATGTACATCCATTGTTAACAAATAACCACAGCTATTTTTTTTTTTTTTTGGGGGGGGGGGGTGGTTTCTGAAATTTGGTATTCAATGTCATATGGAGATAAAAGAAAAACAAAACATCAGAGAAGTATTGAAATCATGGAGGACAAAGGAGGGAAAATTGGCAACTTGATGGTTACCTTCATGATCTGTGTCGTCGTTGAGGTTGCAGATGCTCAGTCCTTTCTGTTCTACCTAGACGCGAGGAAGCTGCTGCTGCCGTGGAGGCAGATGGACCAGCTTCTGCAGGCCAAGCCGCTTGCAGCCTATGCTTGTTGGTGAGAAAGAATCTCCTGTGCCAGACGGTCGGTGGGCCGCCTCACCTCAGGGCCCAGTTAAAATTTTGACCGAGAAGAAATCACCGGCCTGGGGACTAAAAAAGGAAAAAAAAGGTTTTCTTATCCTTTTAAAAGAATAAAATAACCTATCTATCACCCTCTGTCATATATGATTGTTATCATTGCTCTTTCGGATGAGTTGGAAATTTTTGAAGCGGAAAACAAAGAGTCTCCTCTCCTCCGGTAAAAGAACCCACAGGGGACAGTGGGTGGGCCCTGCTACATATTCATGATTCCGGATGATTTATTTCATTTCCCCTTTTCTCCGTTTGGGAACATGTGATTTTAGGAGGAGGTTTTTGTATAATTGAAAATTTTCACAGCCTCACCAAATCATACGCTTCCCAAACGGAGCCTAAGGCAGAAAGGAGAGAGAGAGAGAGAGAGAGAAAGGAAGAAAGAAATAGAATCCGATGTCATGTGAATTTTTCTATGACCCTTAGATTGGTAATGTCTTCTAACCTTGGGCCAATGCCAAAGAGGGTCGACATAGGAGAAAAGCAACTAGGAGGCATTGACTAATATGCTGTTAATTGTTCTATTTTTATATATTTTTCTAAAATAAAATCACGACAACTAGGCATGTTATTTCATATAGATACGATGATAACGAAAGAGTGTGGCGTCATATCAAAGCCATGATTAGAAACTACAGTCATTGGAAATTCCATTTCATGCTTTAAAATTTTATATAAATTATTCAAAAATAGCAATGTTGAAATTGAGGTTTCAAACGTAATAATCGCTTTTTAATCATTGTAGAAGTTAAAAACAACGCGATATTTATAAAATCAATAATAATTGTTTGTTGGGGGTTATAATAATTTCATTTGTAATTTTTTTATTTAAAAAAAAAACCCTGTAGAACGGTTCTTTCTCGTCCGCCACATCCGAGTTCCGACCCACAAAAGAAAACCCCACGTTCATAAAAAAAAAAAAAAAAAGAAAAAAAGAAAACCCCACGCCACAAACAAACACGTTCTGCTTCTTCCCCGACCCCGACTAATCTCAATCCCACCCACCTAAAACACACAGACACACAGAGAATTATCGAAGAAGAAGAATTCCAGAGATTTTATTGACAAACCCCCCCATTTTTTGTTATTATTATTGTCGTGACGTGAATCACCAAGACAAGCAACACCCGCACAGAAAAATCACTGACCCTATTTTCTCTCCTTTCTTGTTTTCTTTTTAACCGCGAGTCCCCTGATGTGAAGATGCCGCCTCGTTCCCAACCTTTTCGTCCCACCCAGTTTTTCTTGCGCCCGTAAGTGCGCTGAAGTTTGTTCCTTTTTTCCCTTCCTCGTACCCCTTGTCCGACCGACTCCGTATCTGCGTGGGGGGAGAGGAATGGCCGATCGGGTGGTTAAGGTGAGGAGTTCAGCTGTGGCGGCATGCATGACGTGCCCCCTCTGTCGCAACCTCTTGGATGAGGCCACCACCATATCGCTTTGCCTCCACACCTGTTAGTTCCTTCCCGATGAATCTTTTTCCTCCCACGTCTTTCTTCCTTTTTCTTATGGATTGATTTCCTCGGTGGTCGGGTTTTTCCTTCATTTGGTTTGTTCCGATTATGCTTGGATATGGAGTAGTTGCTGCGATCCGGTACTCTTGTTTGGTTAAGGTTGGAGCTGCTGCGATCCGGCACTCGTGTTTGGTTAAGGTTGGAGCTTTGTCGGACGTAATGTGGAATGCTTGAGCGTTTCATCCACGTTTATTTGTGTGGAAAGCTTTATCGCAGCTTTTTTTTGGTGCCCTGTCCTGTCCGCTCGCAAAAAAGCTTCTTCCTTCAATCGTGGAAAATAGGTTGCTGGAAAGAGAAAAGACAGTTTTAACTGATGTTAGGATTGAGCTTGTCTTGTGTTCTTACGTCCAATCAGCTGTTCTCGGGGATAGTTTCCATTATGTTCGCAAGGCGTGGTAGTTTCCTGTGAAGTAGGTTTTCAGTTGAGTTCAAAGCCGGAGGTAGTGGTCACGACTCACGAATCTTGATGTTATGCAGTCCGGTAATGGCAATTGTTATTTATAATTTCTTTGTGAGGTCTTCAAAGATCATGTGCTTTCCGGTGATTAAGACTTGTAGAAGGCCAGTGCATCCTGAGTTTGTTTAGTTACCTTTTGATTTTGACTTGGAAGATTTCCAACTTTGCCGAGTGCCGATGCATGACTTGTTATGAATTTGTAGTTTTAATTAATTGTGGATAGGAGTATCTATTACGCACGAGCCAGTTCAAATGTCTTATGGATTTATCTTTTGCCTATCGGGGCAATATTCTGTTTGCTTTGTTACTTATAACTTGCATGTCCTCACCAATGTTAGATGCTCGTGGAAGAATGAATACGTGTATTACTGACCTTAATGAATGGCATCTCAATAATTGTATTTCTGCTACCATTTTTTACATTAAGTTTTAATGTCTCGGAGCCATTGGATAACGTGCCCTAGGTTTGGTATACTATGCTACCAAGACGGTTTTTCTTTGATTGTGAAAAGCAATAAAACTGAGCCTCTCTTTGGCATAATGTGCCAAGCAAGGTGTTTTATGCTGACCAAATTAGTGTTGGCATAGCAACGATGATTAGGTTTAGCATACCAGTTATGCAGTAGTTTTAGAATCATTCCTTTTCTTCTGGGATCTTGACATACTTATAGTCAACTATTGTTCCTAGTATGGTGTCTCTCACGGTGGGCAGGTCCCCTGCTTCCAGTCTGAAAGAATGGTCCCAGGCATGCCATTCTCTCTTGATGCCTATGGAAACAAGCCTGCTGCTTTGGGGTGACCCATCAAAGATGTCACTGGGAAATATTTCATCATCCACATGTCTAATGACTTTGCTATTTTGTTGATTTTCTTTCAGTCTACCTTGCACAATTGTGATAGTGTCATGAATTAATATATCATTTTTTACCAAATTAAATCTTTCTTGTTGCAAGCATTCATGGTTTGTTTGAGAAGTAGGGAAAATAGAGGGAGGGATTCAATTGAAAATTCTGGAAAATTTTGTCTTTAAAGCTGAGCTGAGAGATGTGTTTGCCCCGAATTTTTTCCTACTTCCATTTCCAAGTTGGTATCTCATGTATCAATAGACAGAAACATTGAAGATTGATGGAATGTCAACTGTCAATGCTACTTTTTCTAAATTTCTGAAGGAAAGTCGAGCTGTAATGTGTAAAAGTGAAACAAAAGGAACCAAAATTAATTATACTTGATCTTTCTTACGATATAGAGATCAAAAAAATAAACCCAATTCGAGAATGAAATAAATGTTCCTCTGATTGGTCTATTGTGGCTATCTTATATAGAAAATGAAGGTTTGTGGGAGTAAATTAGCTATCCTAACTCCCAACTATATAAATGAAATTGATGGAAACACCTAATTGGTCTGCTTGTTGTGGGGATACTACTCATGTGCAACGGTTGTGATTAGGGTAACGTTTATTACACTTTCATTTTTAGTGTGCTGTTTATTTCAACTATGTCCATTTGGAAGAAATTAATGAATCTTCAGTATTCAATATAATTGAGACAACGAACAAGCTTATGAATCAAAGGATAAGATATCATTCATGTTTTGTTTATGGTCCCACGTATTCCTATTCACTGGTGTTATAGTTCTATTTTAATTGAATGAGTTACGACCTTCACTTTCAGACGTCAACGAGATAAGATCATTTAGAAGATAATATGTGTATCAAGAAATTTAATCTCATTGAATAACGGTATCATGTCTTCATTACATATATATTTTCCATTGGTTCTTAAAGTGGTTCATTATTTCGGAAACCTGCCTTCCTGAAGTTTGTTGTCAAGGATATATTGGTCTTGGTGTTCTAGGAGGCTCCATAGCATTGAATTGGCTAGAGAGACACAACCCAGTGTGCGGAATGCATCATGGCTAATTGGGTAGTGGAGCAGTGATGCATCCTAACATTTGTGCCTATACTCCTCTTGTATCCACTTATCCTGGATGTGAATTTTTCAAAAATTTTGAAACCTATCAATTTAAACTTTTATTATGGGTACATTGACATCGTAATATTTATTTCATCTATAAGCAGTTGGACCGATGGCATGAATAAACCTGCAAGTGGGAAAGTTATTACCATTTGACGCGGCATTAAATTTTACAATATGCATAAACTGTCTCACTTGTGCATATCTTTTTTCCATATATGTGCCACAATTACGTTACATGACTTTTTCACCTCCCGCCCCAGGAAGAAAAATACTAGATTAATCTGCATGATTGTGTGTGTGATCAAGCAATATGCTTTATTTCCAGTAGATCAATTTCTCACGCTTAAAACTTTGAACTGGTTACAGTTTGCCGGAAATGCATCTACGACAAGCTTTCAGATGAGGACGTGGATTCCTGCCCAGTTTGCGATATTGATCTTGGATGTTCTCCAATAGATAAGCTCAGGTCAATCAACTTCCATTTTCTCCATCCTTCTCTGATTTCGTCAGAACAATGTCTCGTGTCTCCTTCCCACAGTTTGTGAGGACTTTGTTTTAAATGGAGTTATTCCCCAAGAGATGCACGCATTGTTTCGTCTTCTTGACTCGTGAATTTCTTTTGATTTCATTTCTGTTGTTACCGGAATATTATCTGAATACAGAAACTTCCTTCTGAAATGAGAATCCCATTTTTTGGTTCGCGATTGGTAGGTTTCATGAACATACCATATCCCTTAATTTCACCGTGTCTGGAATTAGAGATTATTAGCATATCTCTCATAATTATAATCTATAGCTTGATTTCAAACTTAACAAATTAACTTCTGCTTTTTTCCTGTATGGAGCCGTAGAAATTACTCTGTCATGAGAAGATCTGATACGCTATACTTGTTAGTTCTCCCCCCATAGAAGGTTTTGCAAGTCCTTTTTCCTTTTCATTATATTGAACTGGTTTTGTTCGCTTAATATAGCTTCGATGAGGCTATACCCGTGCTTAATATCTACAAAAATTCAACACCTGCATCCATGAAAAACCATGAAATTTTGACATAACTGCCTAGTGCTTGGAGGTGTTTCCTTGTATTGTCCTAATTTCCGTCCCAACCAATGTTACAGGCCTGATCATGCCTTACAGTCTCTGCGGGATAAAATTTTTCCTCAGAAAAAGAAGAAAACCAAGGCTGTTGGCACAATGCCTCCAGTGATCCCACCAACAAAAAGGAAGGAGAGATCACTATCCTCGCTGGTTACCCCTCCCAGAGTTTTTATCCAGAATGCTTTGACTGGGCGAAGGACGAAAGTAACTGCCAGAAGAGTCACCAGCTATCATTCCCCTGGCTCTCCCTTTGGGGGTTCCCCCAAAAATGAAGAATTGAACAAGGATCAATCGACGGAATCAATCTTGGCAGAATCTCTACTGAAACCTTGCAAAGGAATGGTCGGGGAAATTAATTATCAGTTCTCTTTGCTAATGTGTACTCATTCTGCCATTAGATTGTGTGCAATCATCAACTCACTGTTAAACATTAAGAGCTGCAGCAACTATCACGACTGCATATAAATGTTTTTCCTCCGACCCTGTCTAAATTCTTGATTGATGCTGACACTTTGCAGGAGTCCTCTCCTAATGAGTCCACTGAGGAACAGAAGCCTGCAAAAGATGACAAGAAGGCTGATGAAGCTGAGGGGAAATCGGATCTTTGGACACCGCTTCACTGTCTAGTTGAAGCTGCTAATCGGACTAAATCTTCCAAAGGACTGTCTTTCGCAAAATCGGAGCCACATTCTGGCAGTGATAAGGACCCACATGTCCCTGAGCTGCAAACAAAAGCTGAAGCCCCTGATGCACCTGATCTATTTAAAATCAAATTCAAGGATCCGGCTCAAAAAGGTACCCCACAAGACAACAAGAAAGGATCACCCTCTCGTCCCATCCCCGTGAAGCGGAAAAGGCTGCATCTGGCAGGTCAGAAAAAGGCTGGTTCTTCTGGAGAATCTGGTGCCTCTGCACAGTGCTTGGTGGATGTGTCAGGTGGCAATCCCAACCGGAAGAATCGACCAATCTGGTTCACTCTAATTGCCTCTGAAAATCAGTAAGTACATCTGTAGCTATGCATATTCTCGGTCTGTTTAGGAATCTGAAGTAACCAGAAAATGTAACTACTGCAGGAAGGAACAGATCTCGCCGTGCTACTTGAGGATCCTGTAAGCTTCCTTGTGCTTGTGTTTCCAAAACCTGAATTCTTTGAAATTTTTTGTTGTCTTTCCCTAGTTTAAGTATTACTCTCTTCGTATAGATTTCATTCTACAAGTTCCAGAATATCCATTTCTTTCAAATGATCAAAAGTCTTTTTGTATACTTTATCGAGCAATACTTCTTGCTGCTATTTGACCATGCTGTTTCTTAACAACTAACAGAAGAACCTTATAAGATGAGGAAATTATGGCTAGTTTCAATGAGCATAAATAGGACTTAAAAAGTTTGAAAGGGTACAATGATTCATATGTCTGAGAATGCCCGTGCTATTGTCGATGCCTTTTTTCCTGTCCGCAAATCGGTGGTGCACTTTTGACTCTTGTAGATATGCAACTTTCATTCACATCCTAATGTCATTGTCATAGGTTTTTCAGACTTCTGCTTTACAGAAATCATACTGTTGGGTTGAAGAGTTTTCCATCACTATGAGGATTATTTCTTCATATGGCAACTAATCTCTCTTGACCGAACTACAGTAACTGCCTGAGATTCACGATTCGTTTGAGTAATTTACTTAAACTTTTTTATCCTCCAGGGATGGCAATGTCCCCGTCTCTGTCATACAGAAATACATCGTCCACAAACTTCATCTTAAAAGCGAGGCCGAGGTAACTTCCGTGACTCAAGAAACTTTCCCCACTGCCCATCTCCCTGAAACTTTGTTTATTTTGTACCATTAGTTTTCGTGTTGATGTATTTGATATTACTGATTGATTCATTAGAAAGGTAAGAAAAAGGTCTGAAGACAGATCTAAATAAATTACTTACCAGCATCGCCTGACAATCCTTTTTCTAATTTTTCTAAAAACAAAATTATATATCAGCTTGCCTGAGGATTTGAATAACATGTGGGTTTAGGGATTAATCTACATGCTGATCATGCTTGTTCAACCGTGTGCTATTGATGAGTGACTTCTGGTTGTTATAAAGGGCCAAAGATGTTTCCTTCCCATTCTGGAACACGTAATTGGTTTTCATTTCTAGGAATCTGAAACCACCTTCATGTTCATTTTTAGTAGAAGTTTGCAGCCTTCAATGGCCCCTTTTGCCTCGTTTTGTATATGCAACAGTTTGTTCATTTCTTGCATATCTTTTCTCTTTTTCTTTTTGGGTAAAGGTGGAGATAACGTGCCGAGGCCAGCCGGTGCTGCCTTCCCTACGTCTTCATAACCTGATTGATATCTGGTCAAGGACCGCGGGTTCATCCAAAAGGGTTCAAGCTTCCCTGGGAACCTCGGCCAAGGAGTTCGTCATGGTCTTGTCATACTGTCGGAAGGTTCAACCATAGGTTTAGGCTCGATGAGCAGAGTAAGTGATAGTATCCGGTAGATTATTACTCAGATAAATAGGCTGGAATTTTCTTCCTAATATATTTACTTGGCCGCTTGCCCTCTATAGAAGTCCCTCCCCCCCTCCCTTTCTTATTGACAGTTGAGAAACAGATTTTCTGGTAAGAGTCCTTTTGACATGGACCTTACTGCATTTTCAGATTTTTCTGTCAGTGACATTGCTGATGACAGTGTTGATTTTTGAAGTGGACGCTTAGTGCATCTCACTTTCTGGGATATGTCCCAAATCCGATTTGTGTGATGCTGAAAATTCAACATGGAAGGTAATCTTCGATAGAATGACTCGACTGACTAGTCGCTGGTTCACCTGGTATCCCGAGACGTGGTCGAGGAATAGGTGGTCCGACCAACCTGCTGAGTGAAGCCGGAACTAAAGAATGAACGGCATGGAGCTGCAAAACTTGGTGGTAATTGAAATTCTTACACACTTTGAAGAGAGGCCCTCCAACTGGAGAGATCTCATAATGCTTCTTGCCTCGCAGAACAGGCAACTGCTTGTGCCCAATGCCTCAGCCTTGTCTTGACCGGGGATGCGGATTGTCCCCTGCTCGCATGTCCACATGAAGATGGAATTTTTAAGCGAGCTTGTCGCGACCACAGTCAGATAGATGCATGCCAACAACTGTCAATACTCTGACCCCACCGGCCGGGCGGCTCCTCTCCCAGAGAATGTCCCCAGGGGTCTCCCACCCGCATTGACAACTGCTTTGACAGCCTCTTCCGTCTCTGACACGACACGGTCGAATGTTGGACCTCCTCTTCCTGCTCGAACGCAACGACGACGATAGTGCGTCGTTCAGCTAAACTTGGGAAAACACGGATTATCGAGTTGGAAGGTGATTTTAGCTTAATTTAGGTCGTTGCGATAATCATAATCTCCTCCTGAAATGAGTTCGCATCAAATTCGAGGGACCGATTGATTGCACGAGTTGTGGCGATGCATGTCTCTATCTATATATCATGCATACACCGGGTACTGCTGACGTATACTCTTTCTCATTTCCTTGTTCTCGTGGGTTATTTATTACATTGCAATTGCTAATAACCCATGATGAATTAATTTCGTGTTAATCCGCGGGAGGAAGAAAAACATTCGTTTCCTCGATCAAATTAATCCAAACCGTAAATAAAATCATCCTAATCCAACGGTCTATAGTCAATTGATTCCCACGATCCGTGCCACTCCATTTCCAACCAATCAGTCGCTCCATCGCTCCTTTCCTTTCCCAAACCACGATCCCCCACTATAAAAACTCTCCCCTTCCATCAAAATCGTCTGCCTCACGTCTCCCCCCTCCTTTTCTCTCTATTTCCACTGCTTTGCTAAAAGTGACCCAGCGATCGATCCCTCATCCATGTCTACCGCCGCCGCCGTCGCCGTCGCAAAGGCCGCCCCGGCCAAGAAACCTGCTGCCGGTGCCCAGAAGAAGTCCCCCGGTCATCCTCCCTTCGCTGAGGTACACGTTGTGTCGGTTCGTCTGTCGGTTGCCTTTGGGGTGGTCTGGTTTCGGTTTTTCGATGATTGGTTTTGCGTTGGTTTTCAGATGATAAGCGATGCGATCCTGGCTCTGAAGGAGAGGAGCGGCTCGAGCCAAGCCGCTATCCAGAAATTCATTGAGGAGAAGTACAAGCATCTGCCTGCTACCTTCAGGAAGCTCCTGCTGGTTCAGTTGAAGCGCATGGTTGCTTCTGGAAAGCTCGTCAGGGTGAAGCACTCCTTCAAGCTGCCCCCGTCGTCAAAGCCCAAGCCTAAGGCCAAGGAATCTGCCGTGACTGTGAAACCGGAAGCCAGGGTAGCAGCCGCAAAGGAGAAGAAGAGTGGGACGGCTGGTTCAAACAAGAGAAAGGCAGCGGAGAAACCGGCTGCAAAGGCAAAGCCTGCTGCCGCCGCCGCCGTCGCCACCACCAAGGCTGCACGAACGAAGAAAATGGCCTCTCCTGGAAAGAAGGAGGTGAAGACGAAGAAGGCTCCCGTGATGAAGAAGGTGAAGTCTCCCATGAAGAAACCCACGCCGAAGAAGGCGAGGAGAACGACGACTAAGTGATTGAATCGGGGGGGGGGGGTGGTTTTGGGGCGGAGTTGTGTTTGTAAATGACTAGGGGGCTGGGGCGGATTAGTGTTATGTGTAGCTTAGGAAAAGGCGGTTTGTAATTTGTGTGTATCGAAGACGTTCCTTATCCAAGTATTATGGGCTTGTGGGTAAAGAAGTCTCTTGGGATATTGCTTTCTTGCGTTTGGATAATCTACCATTCGAAGCGAACAGGAGATTGAACGGAATCAAAGGTTACGAGAATCATATCAGCAAGCGGAACAAGAAGTCCCACTGTCATCAACACCATGTCCAGGACAGATGATTGTCCGAATAAGGTCATTAGAATACTAAGCTTGCAGGCTCGACCCGAGTACATAAACAAGAAGCCCATGGCAAACTCCTTAACCTGCCTAGCTGTTGTTGGTTGGAGAGAGCTCAACGTTGCCATCAACTCGCTCTTCTTCTTTGGCCCCACGAGCCACGTCAACGTCTGCAGAATCCACTGCTGTTCGGTTGCTGCCCCTGGGGCTCCTGGCATTGAGTGGCACGTCCGCCTTGTAACAGCCGATGCTGTGGCGAAGAGTCCGAGCACTAGGTCTTGTCTTTTCTTGTGATGACTTGAAGGTGTCACCGCTGCTCTTTCTGCGGCTGAGGTTCGGGGACTTTGGCTGGGTTAGTGGCAGCTGATCTCGTGCAAAAGCAAGGAGTCGTCAGATTGAACAACGCAATGCCGATATAACGCTCGGTAACGGATTGATCTTTTACCTTCTTGAGTTCAGGCTTGGGGGGAGGCGCCTCGTAGTAAAAGCTCGGAACTGGATTGGCCTTGACAACCATGCTCTTCCTGAGTTGCTTTATTGCAGCTTCTTGCTCTTCCTGGACAAATGGGAGCAGTTGATGAGAACAGAAAGGGCGGATAAACTTTTTTTCTTCGTAGTAAGGAAATGGCTCGACCTTGGTCCTTGCTTCACATTGGTTTTTCTCGGCTTCCAGTGCCTTATGCTTTTCCTCTAGTTTTGTATAGAACTGCACGATATCCCGACATCAAAGGCAACGCCAAGATTAGCAGTAATATGGAAATGATAGATTACTTGCAGGCATTGCGATAACCGGAAAGATCAAATCAATACCTCCTTACGCTGCTCGGCACGCGCAGTGGATCTAAATGTTGGAGCGGCGGGGACAGTTACCCTCGACCGCGTTGATCTGACACTTCTCATAGAAGCGACAGTTCTACATATGTTAAGGATCCAGCATCTGTTAGAGAAATTACTACCAAGGATGCAGATCATTTTGAAAATAAAATATTATCCAGTCCAGGGATCCCACCCAAGGATATGAGGCAACAGAAAAAGCGTCATCGTCATCAGGATGGTTTCTGCCATTAAGATGAAACTGCCTCACGGACAGAGGATGGTTCTGCGAATGATCATAGAAAACCATGATAAATCCCTATAAGATTTCGCACTGAACATCCAAAACAAATTTAGGAAAATTCATTGAGACATTGCGCGTGGTTATGAATGCAGAGAAGAGAAATAATGCATAGTACCCAAGAAAAGCTAGATGATGTAAATATACACAAAAATATGCAGAATGAAGCAATTACAGGGGAAAAAGAGCCGGTATTGAAGTTACCATACATTCTTATAGGATAAAACCCTCCTGCCAGAATCTGGCGAGAAGTTAAGTGTGGAGGGACTCTTTTCAGCTGTGACCCGATGACTCAAACGTGCAGCCCGCTCTTTCGTTTGCAAAGCAAATGGTTGCGCGATAATCCAGTGGCTATGTCCATTTCCAGTAACATAAGCCTTCATGGCAGAAGCATTTATCTTTGTGTTATCAGTTGACTTTCGAGCTTGTAGTTTCTGGGCTTCTTCACCATTGATGCCGCCATGGACATTCATAGTCTTTATACCCAGAACTTCTAGTTTCTCATGGTATTCTTCAGTAACAGAAATTTCGGAGGTGCATTCCTTCACCTCATATTCTCTATCTTCAGATATCTTTGGAGCGATGTAGATCACATCAGAGGAGACAACATCAGAGACTGCCGAAACTGCAACTGGCTGCTTCATTTCCATATCAGCAAGTCTTCTTCCCATCAAATCTCAAGCTGCTCCGCAAGCAAGGTATCATATGATAACACGAAAAATGCTGAGAATGTGATGTCCCGAACAACAAAAAAAGGGGTTCAACTAGAATCGTAGGGGTGCGAGCCAATTAATCTACGCAAAAGACCCTTTAACATGCCAGCGCATACACGGGTGAGCCAGTTCAAGTCAAACCCAGATTCAGCATATCTTGTGCATAAGACAACTAGATCGAGATATTCACCGGGGCAATCCACGGCATGAGTAATCATTCAATCATAGAGGACGAGGAACGAAACTACCTCGTCGAGGAATCCGTGAGACTAAAGAGACTTCCCAGGAGTAGCAAAACGATGAAGACAATAAATCACAAAGAGAGAAGCAACCTAAAGAAGGAACTGGCAGCTTCCAGCCATCAGTTCTCGGGAACTCATTGAATCCCAGTTTACAACTCCCCCATTCCTGCATGGGAAGACTTCCATTTCCTTCTTACTATTAATTTCCCAGTGGATTGGTAGAGACAATCACTCCACCCATTGGCATTTTACTCCAGCTATTGCCAGTTGCCGCATTTAATACAATCCCAAGTGAGGACAAAATATCATTTCCTCCCTTGGGGCAAAAAGAATCTCCAAAAAAAAAAAAAAAAAAGTGATCCTACCCAACTACTAAGGAAATCCTGAATCCCACCCCCACGCTGCATCAAATACAAAAAAAGGAACAGACTTTGCAGCACTTCAGAAAACCAGAGCTGGTCCACGACTACCCGACACACCCACAAAATGCCC
The DNA here is from genome assembly GCA_029817715.1 of Melastoma dodecandrum. Lineage (NCBI taxonomy): Eukaryota > Viridiplantae > Streptophyta > Magnoliopsida > Myrtales > Melastomataceae > Melastoma > Melastoma dodecandrum. Next base: position 726,296 of record JARUPY010000329.1, on the reverse strand, counting down.
AAAACCCAGGAAGAACGGAGAACCCAACCCAGAGTAGGAGATGGACAAGTAGTAAGAGTACTACTACCAGCAAGCAAGCAGCAGAGAAACAAGACCCACATAGCCGACACTCGGCCATGGAAGAGAGAAATGGCAAAGATTCCATCCAAGCATTTGGGGGTAGGCGCTCACCTCCGATACCACAAGGATCTCCTTTGTCCCTTCTCCCCGACCGCTGACGTTGTTTGTCCTCCCTGTTGTTGTTTGTTTCCCTCCCGACCTTTTGAAAAGCGGATGGTGGGGTAAATAAATAAAACATTAGTTGACGTGATGATTTGATTATTATTATTATTTGTTCTAACGTAAGTAACAACAGCATTTATTAGTCCCCTTGTTACGTCAGCATCAAAATCGAATTGCATGCATTGCACAAGTAAGAGTTGTTGGTTATGAACATTAATTAAATAAAACCCCGGTAGACAGACGTACTAAAAGTTTGGTAGCCTATTTAGGTGAGTGTGTGTGTGACTGTGAGCGAGCGATTTGGTTTGAAATTTGTATCCTCCAAAAAGACAGGGGAGGAGGAAATTCATTTCGAACGATGAATACCCCACAAAAAAGCTTTTACAGTGACTTGTACTCGGTTGGCTGGCTTTTTTTGGGTTAAATTTTGAATGCATGGCGGCGGGAGAAGTTGGCGTTGTTTTGATGTTAAGTTAATTAATTAGCCTCTAATGCTAAGCTTGGAACTTCATGTTTTCTGGCTTGGCTTTATTATCCGGGTAGAACTGAACCAATCAATCATGTCCTTTCCCTGTCCCTGTCCCAATCCCCACCATGAATCGGCCCATTGGTCTTACCTTGACTGTTCTCGGCCCAAACTAGCCCAATCAATTTCTCTTTCCTTCTTTCTTTCTTTTTTTAAAAAGGGAGGGAAGACCCGGCTAAAAGCACGAGTTCCCACCACGTGTCTCCCATCCATTGGCTTCCCCTGGCTAATCCCAATCACCACTCCCTCCCTCCTCTAAATATAACTAACCTCTCCTAACGGTATTCGCCTCCCCTCCTTTCTTGTTCGAGAGAGGAACAAAACGCCATAGAAGAGAGAACCGGATTCGGAATCTTGATAGGGGATCTGAGAAATGGGGGCAGAGGTTGAATCGGTTGCTTCTGCCGTGCTGGAGAACAGCAGCGGCGATGGCCACGCTGCCCAGAGTGGCAACGGCAATGGCAACGGGAATGGGAAGAGTCCTTCCGACCTGAAGAAGAATCGCATCCAGGTTTCCAACACGAAGAAGCCCCTCTTCTTCTACGTCAATCTTGCTAAGGTAGATCAGGATCACCTGTCTTGTTTCTTAGTGTTGGCATTTGATTGGCCTGCTTGTTAGTGATTGCGTATTGGGATTTCGGTTTAGGCTTGATTGAGGATGTGTTTAAATCTTTTCGGGATTGATGGGGTACGTGTCGATGAGGGAGAGATTGCGACCTTCTTCCTACATTACGAGTACGGTGGTTTCCTGGTTGTAAAGTCTGCGAGGGAGAGATCTTTGACGATTTGTTCGACGGATGTGAGGTTTCGCAGACTCATAAAATATCAGGGAGTGCTTTGATTGTTTCTGATTGATAACAATGGAAACGGAGATGAAACGTCGTGACGATCGGAGAAACAACGGAAAATGTTGTCCGAGTTTTCATGATCCGCTCAACGTATTTTAAGAGATCCTCTGCATTGCGAACTAGGCATGAAATTCTTCTTTGGTTGATGATGTAATCACTGCAAAATAAGAAGAGGATAGTTTGATAAAAGAAGTTAGGCTTCTGCTGTGATTAAAAATATAAGTGACGGTCGTCAGATCAGAATGCTTTTGATGCCGCTGTTTTTGCCGATTTATCTTCTGCCATCCGATCTGTTTTCTGCTTCGAATGTTGCAGAGGTACATGCAGCAGCATCAAGAGGTTGAGCTTTCTGCTCTGGGAATGGGTACACATTCTTTCTGGTGTTCCGTACTTGTACCGATTTCCCTTTTCATTTACATGTTATATAATACCTGTTGAGCAAAGTATTGCATGATCTGACTTTGCCTATTTTTTCTCGCAGCGATTGCCACGGTTGTTACGATAGCCGAGATTCTGAAGAACAATGGATTGGCTACTGAGAAAAGTTAGTCGCCTTTTTACACGAAAATATGTGATTTTGTGTCTATTCCATGCTGAAGTATTTAATTTTGATCGATGCAGAGATTCTTGTGATTTAGTGTCTATTCCATGCTGAAGTATTTAATTTTGATCGATGCAGAGATTCTTACTTCATCCGTCGGCATGAAGGACGAGAACAAAGGGCGCACGATCCAGAAAGCCAAGGTAAAATGGATAGTGCATCTATTCTCAAACAGAAGTCCATAATCTCTGGCGTGTTAATGCGACCTCCTGCTGTTGTATTCAAGATTGAGATTGTCTTGGAGAAGTCCGAGAAATTCGACAGCCTGATGGTAACGCCCGCCAGATCACCCGAGGCTGCTGCCAAGGAGAAGAACGAGCTGGAAAACTGATATCCACCTGCCAGTCCTTACCGTGTTCCGGGATTGGTTTTTCCCCTTATTCACATGAACATTCTTTGTTGTTAATTCCTCGTCAACAAGCCACCGTAGAAAAGGACAGGGGGGCTCGGCATATTAGGATTGAGATCCGACAGGGTAGGGCTTTCGTTTTTAGCATTTTTTGCTACGCAGCTACATATAGTCTGCATAAGGACGGGACCTCGGAGAGAAGAGGGATGGGAAGGTTTCGGCTGCATTTTGGTTGTCTAGTGCGTTCAGCTTCTTTTACTCTATAAAAAAGATTCTTGTGAATACTTCCGTTGGGGGCCTTAGAATGGGCCCGATCTATTCATAATTGAGCCCATGGGCCAAGGCCCAGTGGTTTATGGGAAGTAGTGTTGGCGGCGTTATTATTTATTTTTAAAAAAATTGATGTAAGTTCGACATGGGCATGACAATGAGCCCTCTCCCAACCCAACACGTGGATCCGACAAAATCTTATACATGTTTTCGTTTTCTTTGTTGATTCTGGTCAAGAAAACATAAAATAATCTTAATTTTCCTACATAACTATATACAAGTTAATCTGTTCACGAGCTAGGTAGGCTTAATTCTAATTTAGATTGGACGTAAGAAAAAGATTTTTAATATTTCTAATGATGAAATATTTTAACATGAATATAATCATCATTGAATGATTTAGTAGGTGTAACTAATCAAAAGCTTATTCAGATTGCTTAACATGTTAAATATGATTTTCTCGGGAAATGTCTCGGATTCAACTCTCACGAATAAAGAAAATTAGAGTGAGGAGAGTCTTATCCCTTTATTATGGATGGACCAACAAAGTTTAATAGAAGAATTCTGGAATGAAAAAACAGACCAAGTCGACGTGTGGCCACCACCGCCACAATGAATATTCTTCGCCATCAATTTCGCCAAAACATGCGATAAAAAAAACTATTAACCCATTAAAAGAAGACTTAAGGTTCCAAAATGTGTCTGTCTGCATTTCTTGTCCCCTCCCAATCACTTGGTGGGCGCAGCCATTTCAATCATTTTGTCCACATCCTCTGAAATCCTTTCGTATAAGTAATTACGCAAACCAAACCCCTTTATTCACTCCCCATATCCTCCAAACACACCATATTCTGTCCCCCAAGGATCGCTTACGAACTTAGAAATGGGTCACACGGGTATTCCCGCGATGACGATCCTGTGTGCCATCCTGGTAGGTCAATTCTCTCCTAACCCTCCTGCCCTGGCCACGAGACTGCTCAAGTATACCGATGAGGCGGATCGATTGAACCAGGAGGATGCAAGCTACTTGGATTCGAGGGGAGACGTTCCGCCGTCATCTAGCTCGCCCTGCACGTACGTCTCTGGCTCCGCCCACGGCAGGTGCGTGCTGGACGTCCTGGTGAACGGGGAGCGTCCACGAGCCTATAAGAGGGCCGTAAAACACAGGTCGACGACATCTCCTTCCATCGATCTCGAGAACACGAGGGAGGGGGGATACCTTGTGAATACATAGACTGGGCCTGGACTAATTAAGCCTTATTGAGCCCACCGGACCAGCCCAGTGCTATACGTTCCGCTGACTATTTCAACATTCTCCCAAACATGTCAATCCCTAATCATTATACACGTGTTTCCCTGGTTGTTGGACTTTCTTTGACTAGAATGATTAATTTTAACTAGTGTTACATTGGGCCTTTAATCACGGGACAAACACTGGCCCAATAACACATCGGGCTTCATTGAGGCCCGTAAAGTCTAGCCCAAATATTGGGCCCAATATTTCTTTCTCTTTCTCGGCGAACAGGCGGCTTCTGTTCCGCTCTCTCCCTGATTGATTCATCGAATCGGGAGGAGCGCGATCGATTTCGGGAAGATGAGGAATGGCGGTTCCCCAACGAGTTCGTCGACCACGAAATGGATCTTCGTATTCATCTTATTCGTCTTTCCGGGATCGTGCGTCGTCGTGGCTTCTCCGTCGGCAACCACGATGCACACCATCAACTGGGCGGTTTTGGTCTGCACGTCTCGGTTCTGGTGCGTACCGCCGCCTTCTTCAGCTTATCTGGCTGAAATTGCAGCATATTGGTGAATTTGAGTTTCTTTCGCTGAGGTTATCGATTTTGTGATCCGAATTAGGGAGTACAGGTCCAGGTGTTGCAACTTTCAGGAGTGGTGTGGGTACCTGCTCGATTTATGATCTTGGGGTCATCGAGTTTGTGCTTTTCCAGTATGTTGGATCTTGTGATTGGACTCGAGTATCTGTGAGTGCAGTGTCTTGTTGAGGCCAAGCTGACAATAGTATTGCTACGGGCTTTTATGGGCATTAGTTGTGGTTGAAATCTTGATCGGTTTGGACTCACTGGGCTTTTGATAACGTCACCAAGGTCTTGCTCCTGCATAAAACTTATAACTGGTTTTGTCTATTTGACATTGGCTTTCAAGGCGTTTCCCCGTAGAAAACCTTGTGGATTTTCATTCCCCCTAGTAGATTTTCATGCTTTGACTTTGTGTGTTCTTGTATACCAGGTTCAATTATCGACATATGGCAAATACTTTGTCATTGTATAGGTCAGTGAGCCTGCTTCCCTGCAAATCAACAGGTTCTTCTCTGTCAAATGGCAGCTGTGCATTTACACTTCCCCTGCATTCAATTGATTAGGACTGTGAAGAGGCTAGGTATACCAGATGAGAGGATCATACTGATGCTGGCAGATGATATGGCTTGCAATCCAAGAAACAAAGTTCCTGCACAAGTATTCAATAATGACAATCATCGGCTTAATCTTTATGGAGATAATGTTGAAGTAAGTTCTATCGATCTGCTCTCGGGAAATTGTGAAATTTCTTGTTTTGGATTTTGAATAATGGTCTGATAACTTCCTAGGTAGATTATCGAGGTTATGAAGTCACCGTCGAAAATTTCCTCCGGGTATTGACCGGGAGACATGAAGCAGCAGTCCCAAGATCAAAGCGTCTTTTAAGTGACGAAGGAAGTCACATACTGCTATACATGACTGGGCATGGTGGAGATGAATTTTTGAAGTTTCAAGACTCAGAAGAGCTCCAAAGTCATGATTTAGCTGATGCAGTGAAGCAGATGAAGGAAAAACGCAGGTTTGAGTGATTGACTATGTACTTCATTGTTGGAATGTCATTGAATAATGAGAACTATGTATGCTTGTGAGGCTCATGAAGCAAGAGATTAATATCTCTGCCCCCAATGACAAATGAAATGGCTGTCCACATCTTCCGCTGTTTAGTTTAGTCTCGAGTAACACCTCAGTATAACCTCATAGAACCTTTTAACTTTAATGCCCTGCATGTAAGAGCTGTTGTCATTGACTTTTTATGGGAGTTTCTTCCTTAATCAGAATGGTCTGGTTGCTCAAGAAAACTTTTTCTTTGTCAAATGATCTAGGTTCAAGGAGCTATTGATAATGGTGGATACATGTCAGGCTGCCACACTCTTCTCACAGGTATGATTCTTTGCTGTGATGCTTATAAGATCATTTTTTGCATTCGTATGTGATTTTGAGTATAAAATTAATGTGTTTTTCTTAACTGGAGAATGACCTTTCTGATCTTGCAGCTTCAATCCCCTGGAGTTTTGGCTATCGGAAGTAGTTTGAAAGGGGAAAACTGATACTCTCATCATCTGGACCCTGATGTAAGACTAATAGCAAGGTCTTACATTCATGAACCGTTGATTTTTATTATTCTTGCCGTGATTGTGTCCCTGATATGCATTTCATTTACAGGTAGGCGTTTCTGTTGTGGATCGTTTCACATTTTACACCCTCGCCTTTTTTGAGAGGATAAATATGTATGACAACACCTCACTGATTAGGTACATGAAGAACTCTTCTATTGGAAGGGTACCTTTGAAATTTTCCATTTCCATTGTTCCTTAACCATTATTTCGCTCTTGTATACTGTTCTGTTAAAGAATGTTTTGCCCTGTTAAATTAATGCCATCCCATATTAGGCACATCCTTTTCTTTGTTAGATAGTTCAGAATGGGAAGGACCTCTGTGACTGGTTGCATGAAACCATATAAGAATGGACTTTCAATTGTTGCTAGCTTCATAAATCAGAAATTTACTTGACCTTGAACTAGTGTTTGCAAGAATTTTAATTTGCAATGATCCTTTTTTTCGTTTCCATTCGGTTACTTAGGTGTTACTTAATACTGAGTCATAGTCTTGTTGGTAGTTTATCATCTATTAGTCAGAAAGTTAGCAATGAATAATGATGCCCTGATGTTTTGCAGCCTTTTTAGCTCGTATAATCCCTCTTTACTAATGTCGACTGCCTACTATCGTATGGATTTGTATCAACGACGTGTGGAAAAGGTAAGCCGTTTCTCATTTCATGACCTGCTTTGTCACATGAATAATTTCTGAGATGGTGCATTTAAAGGAGGTGTAACATATAATGTATCTCCGTTATGTCTTGTCTGTATTGCGAGCTAGCTAGTAGTTCTTATAGACTTTGTCATGCTCAAGATGCTTACTCGAAAGCACCATGTTGTTTCTAGGTGCCTGTGACAGATTTCTTTGGTTCTGTGATGGAGACAATGCATACTAATTCTCCTTACAAGGTTCTTCAGAGAAAAAGCAATGGGAAGCCTGAAAAATCCGCGTCTATTGATGAATCGAACCAAGTCGACTATGAGAGAATGTTACAGAAAGGAAATGACAGAAAAACGGTATTATACAATTTTCAATGATACTAGAATATAGATTTTATAATTGTCTTGATGATTAAATCAACCTGGATAAATGTGCTGCAGGTTCAGCATGACTATCTGGAAGACCTGTGGACTAACATATTGGACACGGCAGAAATCTTAGGGGATGGTGACTCTTTGATTTACTATGGCTTGGCAATGATGTTTCCTGTGTTGGCTATTTCTACATATGCATCTCTATGAAGAAAAAGGTATTGAATTATATCCATGAACAATTTTCTCTCTGACTGGCAGCCTTGGTTTTCTTCTTGTTTGTCTATTTCGCAACGAGTTTCCCTGCCAAATAGGAACCTGTCATATGTATGCATAGTCCTCATTTTTCCTCGAAAGTATTAATTTATAAATGAAAATTTAACTAACACTCAGCTTAAAGTGACATTATCTCCTCTTTTGACAGTGAAATGTCCTGCATTAGTCATATTGGCTGGCATCAAACAATTCCTGAAATTGACGAAATGTTGCTCAACTACTCATATTTATAATTACCCTTGCTGAGTTTGACATTTTCTCATTCAGTATCTTCTCATGTCTGGTTTTCCGCCAGCTGCTTCAGTTGAGAACATAGTTGGTGGAAACAAAACATGGTGGAAAAAGAGGCAATATTTGCGAATTGTTATGACCCTGGCTGTAACATGTTGAGGCTTAAAGTACGGAGATAAGGACAGACATTTGCATCCAGGACTACACAGCCAACTGCAGCAGCTGAATGAGAGTGCCAGTTTGCAGCTGTTGCTTTTACATCCCGTTTTAGATTTAGTCCAGAGATGGCTCTAAGTGAGTAATAGGACACAGTACTGTATTTTTGGGTCCTGTTTCTAACGTCTTGAAAAGCGAACAGGAGCGCTTCCCCAAGAGCTCGGGATCCCATGTTGTAGATGTTTCTTTTAGGCGCCTCCTGTTTGGCTTCAGTTGATTGCTTTCGCCACTGATCTCTTGATCTGTATGTTCAAAATCTAGTTTCAGCATGTGCAGTTTGTTCTGGTGATACGATCACATTGTCTATAAACAACAGTGTCATTCTAACTTTTCTGCCCGAAGAAACGCCGGTGAGAAGTAGAATCACAATTACAATTGATCGGTGATAGAAAAAGGCCTGGGGACGAGTGTTGTGCTTGACTCGGTGAGTGCGTTGTCCCACACCGGGAAGCTAAGTTCGAGGGCGACGGGGACCGGATGGGCGCGGTGCTGTCGTGCTTGTGTGTGGTATTAGTCCCACACCGGGAAGATAGAGGGAATGGGTGGATGATTGAGGTTATAAAAGGAGGAGTGCGATGTGAGGAAGGTATCTTTGCGCTTGGGGCAATGACGCAGCTAGTGAGGTACTAACCGAGGCGCGTCTATTGCTGGTTGAAAACTATTTCCAAACCCCCTCTTAGGCCTGGGCTTGCCCCTGGCCGTCGAGAATTTCTGGAAGGGCTCCCCTCGGGGTAATGCCCTACAACACTCCCAGTTCAAATCTTTGGCTTCCATCTTCCCTGTTAATGAAGTTATTTATTTCACAATGCAAAGGTTATCGTCTTTTTAACCCACATTATTTGTTAGTTTGGATCCTAGTCTGATTCAGATCCGATCTAAAAACTCGGGAAGTGCAAATTTCGTCAGCACGGGATATTCATTCCTTCGTCCTGCAACCGGGAATCTGGGAAGGCCTGCCATTTCTGGGGACGAATTATGATGCGTTACGGGGAGGTAAGAACTAAGTTACGACGATCCATTTTCCTTCTGATTCCGAGGTTTCTGTCTTTCCCTTGCGGTGGGTTAGGAGAAGGAAGCCAAGAAGGAGGCGTTTCGGAAGTACTTGGAATCGAGCGGCGTCATGGACTCCCTCACCAAAGGTCCCAAAGTTTCGTCTCTCTTTTACGTCATCAGTTAATTTAGATCGTTTTTTTCTGATGGGGGTAAAAAATCCAATCTTTTTCTCTTGATGCATTGTCTGTCGAACTGATGTTGGAACCGTTAGATATTCAGATGTTTTCAGCTCCATTGAGTATATTCAATCATGTTTCCAGATGTGGGCATTTTATTCATTTCTTGATGCGATACTTGGTCGGTAGGTTAATGCCCCCATTGGTGCTGAATTGGGATGTTGCGTTGTTCTTTACTCTTTTGGTTATCTAATCGGAGTTTTAGTTATTTCTGTCGTCTGCCATTGTGGAACGGTGCAAAACCCTTGGTGTGATATTTAGTTTGTTGATCTACTGATGTAAAAAATGGGATGTTCCAGTGCTGGTGGCTTTGTATGAACAGAACGACAAACCCTCCTCGGCAGTTGAGTGAGTGTCTTTTTCCTTCTTCTCTTTCGTCTCTTTGGCTGAATTCTGGAAGTACTCAGGATTTCCTTAAGTGAAGTAGGTGAATTTACTGGATTCTGCTTGGCGGTGGATTGTAGGTTCATTCAACAGAAACTGGGAGGCCCGAGCTTGTCCGAGTATGACAAGTTGCAGGCTGAGATGTCAGACCTGAGGATCAAGTACAATGAGCTTCTAGCAACACACCAGGAAACTTGCAAGAAGGTAATGGCACTAAAAACCTGCATCTGAAACTTTCTTGCTTTTGCTTTTCTGTCAACTTTTATGTGCTAATTATTCAGATTATTCCTTTTGCTCACTCCTAGTTGATTGTGAGTAAGAGAATGTGGTGATTTCTTCCTTTAGCTTCTGTAATTCTACCTACCCTTAGTTGATAGTGAGCCTTGTTATAATTGATGATGCCCTCATGATGATCGATTTCTGCTTTTCAGAAATCTGATTGATAAGTTACTTAGGGATTTGAAATCTCGCCGACCACTCCCATGCCTCTCCGTGGACAAACAAGATGTGAACATCCAAATTGGAACAATTCCAACACTGCTATATGTCGGTTATTTCGTTTGATCCAAATACGGCAACCTGTTCACTCATTTACTTCATGGGATCATGTTGCAGTTGGATGATATAACTAAGTCATGTCAGAAGGAAACCATCAATTTGGATGGATCAAATGGCGTGCCCTCTGAGTGAAACGAGCGGCTTGCCTCCGAAAACTTCATCCGACAACCTCCATTCATTCATTACTGATATTGCAAAATATTCAACTACTGGGACTGTGTTTCTTCTGTTGCTAGGGCTATTGCTTAATGCTTCTCTTGTAGCTATTTCCTCCGAGCATCTCCATTTTGAGGAACAAAACCAGGCATGCGTCATGCAAATTATGCCCTCTGTATTCTACAAACTGCAGAATTTTAGATGGTTTTCATCCATCTCCATAACCTCTTGTTCTTTCTGGTGTCCATCTGGGAAACCCGACCCTGAAACTCGCAGCAATGTGGAAAAAATCAGAATGAAACATCCTCCTCTCTTCGTCGGTTGTCCGAAAGATGGGATTCCTTTTTTGAGACCCCTAATAATAACATGGGACTCGAGCATTTAGTCTCCAGTTTCTCTGTGACAGTTTTCCGTGAAGTGGGGACAATGAAATCTTCGATTCTTCCTCCAAAACTAGCGTGTTTAGTAATTAGATTGATCGTGGCCAATTCCAATACAGTCGAATATCAGTTGTTTCTCCAATCCAAACAATAAAGCAACAAATCTTTCGCACACCGACACCCTTCCACAATCCTGAATCAAGAGACAACCATCCACAAGTCGGAGGCTTGCCAACAACTCCAGGACTGCAACTCCAGAAACAATCAACCAGCTAACTGCGCAGCCTCCGGCTGGTACTTCAGTTGAACTCCTTCACGATCTCTCCTTCATTTCTTCCTTCCTTCTTCTCGTCCTAACCAACTCCAACCGACTCTGCTCTTTCCCTTTCTATATTCCTTTTAACTTTTCGATATTTACCCTTCGAGTCACATATTTCGTCTTATCTCATCGATAATTCTCTGTGTTTGGGAGCCATGATTTTTATGTTTGGAAAAATGCTGGTTGAACACTTGTGAGCAGCTGAGACCATCTTCAAATTAAATGGATGAAGCAGTCGAATGAAAATCTTTTGAGACGAAACAATTTGCATTATGCCCTGCAGTTTATAGTATCACAAGCAGTTTGCGTTGCAATATCAGAAGAACATCATCTTGACGGTGGTGTTTATACTCATGGAAACATGAAAAAGTGACTGTTTGTTATTCGTTTTTGGTATTCTGGTGCGCTAGATATTTACTCTCTCTCAGAAATTCCTTTCAAGAAGATGCCCATGGTCCTTGCCGAGTGCTGCTTTGTTCTGAAGGCCGGTGGGATGCTCCTCTTCTGTGATTGCGGTAAGAGAGAGAAATTACTAAGATTTCCATTTGGTATAAACAGCTCTTGACTTTGTGCATGGTGTTCTACCTGCAGGCCTCTATGATATGACTATGCTTTGGTTTAAGCCAGATCAAAGAGTCAGCTTCCGAGAATACATCCAGGCTGATGGCATCCGCTCTTACTTCTTCTGCCTGCAGTCTGTCCGAGATCTCTTCCTGCAAGCTGGCTTCACGGAGGCACGACTAGTTATGTTTTTACTTTTTCTAAATGCATCACTCTTTCAGTCTTCCTCATATGGTTCTTGTGAATCTGCAGCTTGAGCTTGAATACTGTTGCAATGAGTCCATTAACAGGAGGAAAGAAACGAGCATGCGTAAGAGTATGGGTCCATGGGAAGTTCTGGAAAGCCAAGTGATTCATTGTAACCAGATCAACTATCGAATCTGAGGCCTGTCAAGAGGGAAGGGCTGGCTCGAGGCCGTCAATTATTCCGGTTGCGCCTACCGTAACGTGTATCTGTGATTCTCCTCCCTCTGAGATAAGAAAAGGACTAACTTCCAACAGTTTTGTTGGGCACAAGATTGATTTTCAAGCTGGGTGGCAATACATTAACGTTTTCACTTGAGCCAAGCTGTATTTATATTTTGGTGGATGTATTGAAATGAAAAATGAAAATGCAATGAATTTTATTTGGGGATTATATTTATAAATTACATGATCGATCAAACTCAAAGATAAGAACTTTCAGAATTGATTTTTCTTAAATATAAAAAAGAAATCACAAAAAAATAGGTAAGGTGGTGGTTATCCCAAATACATAAACCCTAGACGAAGTGAAGCCGTCCTCCTATATAAACAGCCCAGATGGGGATCAAGTTTTACTTCATCCTTCTCCTTAAACCCTAAAATCTAGCGCCACCCCACCAGTTCAATCGTAAGTCGCTCTTTTTTGGGCTGTATTACGATTCCATGGATAGGAAAAAAAGTGGTTTCGGTTGGCCCTTATCTGGGCGTGTTTCGTAGGTTTCGTAGCTTTGATGTTTATCGTTAAGCTTTGATCTTTAATGGTTTTTCGATTGTGGGTCGGAGTAGGGGAATGGATGTTGCAACGCACATGTCGAAGGTTTCCGGGCTTGTTTTTACTTCTTGTGGAATTTTGGCCTGCGGAGCTCAATACTGTGCTACATTAATTTATGTCATCCGCCCTTGATCGGAATAAGGTTCCTCTTGCTAGCGTTTGCGCAATCTGTGAGAGGGCAACGAAATGGCTGATGACATTTAGCGACGTTGATTCACGCAGTCCGAATTGCCCTTCCATCTGTGGTTGTCTTTATTTTTACTGCACTTGTGGCTTCTGCTTTGATTTTCCCATCCGCATGTTCGAGCGGTTAAATTTTTCTGTGGCATCGTGTGCTTTGCTGCTTTGAGCTGGATTCTCAGAGCAGGGAGAGACTGCAGACTTTTGGCTGCTTTTCTCAGAAGCTTAATTGTCCTGTGATTTGCTTTATGTCTGGATAACTCTCTAGCTGATGGGCTACAACCTGTTTGCAGAATCAAGAGATATGTCAAACCCGAAGGTTTTCTTTGACATCCTCATTGGAAAGATGAGGGCCGGACGAATAGTAATGGAGCTCTTCGCTGATGTCACCCCGAAAACTGCCGAGAACTTCAGGGCCCTTTGCACGGGTGAGAAAGGGATGGGCACATCTGGAAAACCCCTGCATTACAAGGGCTCCACCTTCCACAGGATTATCCCCAACTTCATGTGTCAGGGCGGGGATTTTACGAGGGGGAACGGAACGGGCGGAGAATCGATATATGGGGAGAAGTTCAATGACGAGAACTTCAAGATGAAGCACACCGGTCCAGGAATCCTGTCCATGGCTAATGCGGGTCCCAACACGAACGATTCCCAGTTCTTCATATGCACGGAGAAGACTTCATGGCTTGATGGGAAGCATGTTGTGTTCGGTAAAGTTGTGGAGGGGTACAGTCTTGTCAAGGAGATGGAGAAGGTTGGCTCGAACAGCGGTACCACGAGAGAAGCTGTCGTGGTCGAGGATTGTGGCCAGTTCTCAGAGAACTGACAGCGCAATTGCATCCGAGCATGCATCATTAGATCGTAATGAATGATCAAAATCTGATCTGTAATGGGTTCTCTTTCTCTTATGAAAGGCCATCACAAGTCAGGTTTGTGATAATCTTTAAAGTGAGGGATCCATGGATTGTTGTTACTTGGCTCCATTTCGTTTTCAATAGCCTGGGGAAAGTCGTGATAAAGCCTAATCAACAACACTTGACCTCAGCTCAAACTTAAATTATCCTCCTTTCTTGACTAATATATCATAAACAATACTTGAACTGATTTACGACTGGAATTAATTGTTAAGTTGGATATATCCCACATATGATATTTCTTAATCTCGTGAATAAGTATCTTATAGTAAGATAGATTGACATTAAACTCCCTATGAATGCTGCTTCTTAATCTATATGATCTGGATTTGAAATTCAGAGTGAATACCTCCGGGTGGGATTCATCCAAGCACGAGAGCGTGAATTGTCTCGTTCAACTTCATCGATCTCATCTTGGCCTTCAGCTCAGGAACTTTTCGATTCAAGAGCATCGCTCGTGACCTCAACTCCGCCATGATCGCCAAGGCGAGTGAGATGAGGTCGAGAAAGAATTCATGGACCGAACCATTTACCAGACAGATTATTTAGCTGCGATCTTTCTTTATTTCGTTTAAAGATGGTTTGAAGGGGCTCCATGTTAATTCAAACTAGTTAACAGATGTTTCAAAAGACAGATCTGCATAAAACACGACCAAGACGTTCGTTTTAGTACGTGATCGTAAGTAATAAATTTGCTGGAGACATTTAAATGTGGTCTCTGGCATATGAGGGAAGTTCGAGATCAGGCAAGGGGCCGGTTTGCCGGGTAAAATATTCATCTTGGCGTCGGCCGTGCGGATAGTGCCCAAGATATTACGTACGGGGGAGGTGAAGAAGGTCTGCATGAAGGGTGGGTGTTGGCGCGGAAAAGTTGTTCCCCGCAACACGTGTCGAATTTTATAGTGAATGTGGTAGCCGTAAACGAAAGTAAACGCAATACCGGAATTTAATACAATAATACTGAATTTACAGCGTTTGGTATTATACACCGCAAAGTGAATCAATACAAATATAACAAGTAGGTAAGACACCGGAATTTAATGCGACGGAATCAAGCTTACTGTGCGACACTTACAAACATCACTCCAATGGTAAACAACAGAAAAGGCCTAGTGATACTTTACGACGGTCGAAGGCGGATGGCAGACGGTCGAGGCGAACTCTTTTCGTTGAATTCACCCTTGTGGAGCGGCGAGGATGTCAACGGCGCCAATCAGGATCAACAGCACCGATGGTGGAGCGCGACACCGGACAGGATCAACGGCGTCGCGGGCGGAGTCGAAGTGGTGGCAAGTCAACGGCACCGGACGGGATCAACAGCACCGAGGGTGGACCGCAATGCCGGACAGAATTAACGGCGCCGTGGGTTGACGAAAAATGTCAACAACATCGAGCAGAATCAACAGTTCTGAGATTGGAGGATAAACGACCGATAAAAAGTAAAAGCTGAAACACTTGAGTCTGTGTTTGAGTTGCGAATATTTTCAGATCGTGTGCACGATCTATCTCCTACCTTTGTAAAGGACATGCACAACGTATCTTAGTTATCTTCTCTGAGTTTACCACGTATCATTTTCCTTGATCGCGGCTTAGTTGTATGCTTGGGAGCACTCCTGAATTGTGGTTCAGTGAAACTATCGAGCATGATTGGTCTCACTTCTCCAGCTTATCGACTGCTTCTCGATCATACTGTTCTCGAGTGCTAATTCTTGAGCAGGATATCTCTCCGTGCTTGAGCGCTTCTCAAATATCATCTTTCCTTGACTTCATTGTTTAGCCCACTAGAAATAAAGCCCAGAAATTTATACGTGTCTAACAGCGGGGAATGGGAAGCGACTAGGCCTGCCAGCTGCATTCTCACAACATCCCATTTTGGACCCATTTTCTAATATCACTCACAAGTGCCAAAGTTCAAAATGCAAATTGCAACTGTGAGTGATATCAGAAAATTGATGAAAAACTAAATGGAATAATAATATAAAGACTTTTTTACTTTCGAAACGAGGAACGAACGTGCCGCATGATATAATAATTCCGTCCCTCTGTTTTTTTCTTTCTTCTTTACAAAAATACCGCCCGACAAGAATCGGCCACAAAAAAAAAAAAAAGATAAAGAGAGGGAGCCCTCCATTCCATCCACCTCCTCAAATTTCAAACATTAATTCATTCCATCCATCCCGTGTTTGCTTTGCTTTGCCCCTCCCTCCACTAACTACTACTAAACTCTTTACCTCTTCCTCTCCTTCTTTCTCAAAGATTCCTGCTGCCGATTCCCTCCTCGACTCCGACTTCTTCCTCCCCCGGGGGGGTTTGTTGGCTTCTTTCTTGTTCTTGGGCTTTGGGTATCGTTAGGGGGTTCTTGGTTGAGGGGTTTGGGAGGGGAATGGAGCAGTCGCTGTTGGATGACATCATCGCGAGGCTGCTAGAGGTCCGGACGAGGCCCGGGAAGCAGGTGCAGCTGTCCGAGTCCGAGATCAGGCAGCTCTGCGTCGTCTCCAAGGACATCTTCCTCCAGCAGCCTAATTTGCTCGAGCTCGAGGCTCCCATCAAGATTTGTGGTATGGTTATAAACGTGTCCTTTCCTTTGCCCGGTTCTTTATGGTTGATGTTGTTAGGGTTTCTTTTTCATGGGATTTGGGATGGCTTTCTCCCTCTGTGTGGCTTAAATCGGTCTTGAATTGCTGAGAATCCCCCAGTGAAGCCCCGAAAAGCATTGTTCTTTCTAATGAAAAGATCTGCCGGACTTATATCTAGCGTTGTTGACCTTGACTTGTTTGCGGCCGCCTCTGTTGTAGAATTTTTCTTGTTGGTCCTCGAGGACGTTACTGTTTGGTCCTGGCGGAAGGATTGTGTTGTGTCTATGCCTTACCACTTTATATTCTTTGGTGGGAATAATTGTGTCAGTCCCTTCTAGTTTTCCATGCTTGCTTTCTGTAGCCATTGCCTGTTATTAGATGACCAGTTAGTCATGTAGTTGTGTGGGTAAAAATCATGGTTTTCGGAAAGTGCGCTCCTTGTCTTCCCTGAGAGTGGAGATTTTTTTAGGAGCAGTAATTCATGTGAACTCTGGCAATTTGACTTGGAATACTCCATCGAATCTCATGCCATTAGGAGCCTAATTTTAGTTTGATCAATGGATGTAACTGTGTGATGGTTATTTTTATGAATGATTATTTTTATGAGACATCCTTTTCTGTGTGATGGCATTTTTCCACCTTGTTAAAATAATATCTGGATATATCGATGGCATGAAATCTCTTTGCTTTAATCCCAGGTGACATTCACGGGCAGTATTCTGACCTGTTGAGGCTTTTTGAGCATGGCGGCTTGCCTCCTCATGCCAATTACTTGTTTCTGGGGGATTACGTGGATCGAGGAAAGCAAAGCTTGGAGACAATATGTTTGCTCCTAGCTTACAAAATAAGATACCCGGAAAACTTCTTCCTCTTGAGGGGAAACCATGAATGTGCTTCGATTAATCGAATATATGGATTCTACGATGAGTGTAAGCGAAGGTTCAATCTCCGGTTGTGGAAGACTTTCACTGATTGCTTCAACTGCTTGCCAGTGGCTGCCTTGATTGACGAGAAGATTTTGTGCATGCATGGGGGTCTGTCGCCTGACCTGCACAATTTGGATCAGATTAGAAACTTACAACGTCCTACTGATGTCCCGGATACTGGTCTATTGTGTGATCTGCTCTGGTCAGATCCTAGCAGAGATGTCCAGGGCTGGGGAATGAATGACAGAGGAGTGTCGTATACTTTTGGGGCAGATAAAGTTAATGAGTTCCTTCAGACCCATGATTTGGATCTCATATGCCGTGCACATCAGGTTTGTCTCGGGTTATTATAATTATACTACAGTTTCTTTTATCCTGCAACAATCTCTTGTGTAACCTCATTATTTCTCCAGTACCAAATTCTGGTCGGGATGAGCCATAATTTATCCATGTGCTTTCTTCGATTGACTTGTTATTAGATTTGTAACATCCTGGTTTAGAGGCTTTCTATAGATAAGTAGGCTGAAAGGCTTAAATGTTAACACAAGATCTGGTGTAATGTCAACTAGAGGATGCACAACTCTTATTGTAGATTTTTCTTGGTTCCGGTGCTTTTGCCCTGTGTAAGAACTGTTAGAAGGTGCAGCTTATGATACAAGTGTTTTGATATTAACCAGTTTGCTGCTTTTCTCGATGTTCAAATTTCAGGTTGTTGAGGATGGTTACGAGTTCTTTGCTGATAGGCAACTTGTTACAATATTTTCTGCCCCCAACTATTGTGGAGAGTTTGACAATGCCGGTGCTATGATGAGTGTCGATGAGACGTTGATGTGTTCTTTCCAAATACTGAAACCTGCGGATAAGAAACCAAAATTTGGCAGTGGAAATATTGCAAAGTCCTTGACTTCCCCTTCAGGGCCTAGTTTTGGCAGCACGACAACCGCAAAACCTGGGAATACACCTCCTGGTGTTAAGGTATTTGTAACTGTCTAACATCGAGCCTTACCTTCTTATGTGGTGTTTTGGATGGCTATATCTTATTTCCTTTTGGCATTACACTTATTTATCATGTTTGATGTATTTACGGGTTCTCTTATTTCTGCAGCCCTTTCTCGGTGCTAAAGTATGACGACCGGATAAAGGTGACGCGAGCAAATTGGAGTACCTTTCTTGCGACGTGCTTACATTAGGGCCAGAAATGTGTTGGATGTCATCTTAACTTGCTGAATGATACGCTGAAATTGTAAAAAAACCAGAAGACTTGTTAGCATCTTCATTGACTTGCCTGCCATGTACCCTCCTAACTGGGCACCGACCTCACTTGGAAGGTAAATTTATTTAAAGTTTTTCTGCTTTCTTGGAGTTCCACTCCCCTTTTTTTTTTTTTTTTCTTTTTTCTTGTGTTGGGGAATGAAGATCTAGGAAATGCCTTTTCTCTATCGGTTGGCCTCCTTTGTCTAGAAAAAAGACTTTAGGAGGGAGGGGGAGTTGGGTTTTTTTGTTCTGCGATCTTGGAGTATTTTGGGCTTTTTATGGAGCCCATCCGATGAAGGCCCAATTAAAAGACAGAAGTCCATTAATCCTCCACACACCGTATAATATAATTGAATAAAAACGAATCCTAACTGCCAAGAGGATGAAATCAAGCTTTATAAATGCGTTGTTTCTCGTTTTCATTTTTCCTTTTTTGGGATTTCTTTTGACCTCGCAAGATAGTATAGTAGTAGTAATCCATCAGACGTTCAAAATTAAAGGTTACCGTAAAACACTTGGAAAGAGTGATCTTTCTTCCTCGGTATGCAGAGAGGAAGCATTGGTTTTTGGGAGCTCACTCATGCCTAAGTAGATAATAAAAGATGCCACAGTCAGTGTCGAGATCAAGCAAGCGTAAAATACCTGTTGATCGACCGTCCAGAACAGGAGGAGTCTCGAATCCTCTCTTGAATTTCTCGTTCGACTTCATCAATCTCATCTTGGCCATCTGCTCTGCAACTTACTTTTAAGAATCTCTCGGGGAGAACATCGGAGACGGCCAAGAAGAGGTAGATGAAGTCGAGGAAGAATTCATTGTACTAAAACTAAATATCCTGAACAAGACAATAAACCCAATAATCAATCAACCACGGCATCCGCGTGTTCATGTATATATAGGAGGAGGGCGTGGGGTCTAACATATCATGTGAGATTCGGTATCGGATTTATTTGTTAAAAAAATATTACCTAAAGAAAGATTTTGAAATGTCACGATGTTCCATGCCGTCAAATATATTTGCACAAACTTACGGGGAATTTTGTTACTTATGAAAATATTTTGCGATTATTTCGAATGAAGTAGCCTGAGTTTAATTGCTCAGTAACAAACCGTAACAAAACTCAACTTACGTGACTTGTGAGCGGAAAAAAAAATATATAAAACAAAGCACAAGTTTGCTTGTTGATCACGCGGGGTTGACTTTTTGACCACTCTCCCCCAATTCCATCCCTAACCTCCCACGACTTCAACGTTGAGCTCCGCGGTTTCTTCGACTTACTCGGGACATTGAGAGGGAAGAGGAGTAGGAGGAGGAGGGATGGAGCCGGGGGTACTGGACGACGTCATCCGTCGGTTGCTGGAGGTCCGCCATGGCACCTCGAGGCTTGTCCATCTATCGGAGTCCGAGGTCAGGCAGCTCTGCATCGTCTCCAGGGAGATATTCCTCCAGCAGCCTAACCTGCTGGAGCTCGAAGCTCCCTTTACCATTTGCGGTAAGTTGGACGCTTCCGCTGATTGTTGTAGTGTGACGACGACATAATTGTATGTAGTTTTTACTCGTTTGTGGCATCTCCAAGTCCTTGGATTTTTGTTCGGCTAGTTTGTGTCTCGTGCGCCACGTGTGACGGATATCGCTTTCCCGTTGTTGCAATCGGCCGACCATCGGAATTTTGTTAACACGAATGAATATCCCGATGTTAAGATTAAAACTGCCCTTTTTACTCGATTCCCAGGTGACATTCACGGCCAGTACTCTGACCTGTTGAGGATTTTTGAGTACGCCGGATTTCCCCCGCGGGTTAATTACCTGTTCATGGGGAACTACGTGGATTACGGCAAGCAAAGCCTGGAGACAATATGTTTGCTCCTGGCTTACAAAATTAAGTATCCGGAAAACTTCTTCCTCTTAAGGGGCAACCATGAATGTGCTTCAATTAATCGAATATATGGATTCTACGATGAGTGTAAGCGAAGGTTCAATGTCCGGTTGTGGAAGACTTTCACTGATTGCTTCAACTGCTTGCCAGTGGCTGCCTTGATTGACGAGAAGATTTTGTGCATGCATGGGGGTCTGTCGCCTGACCTGCACAATTTGGATCAGATTAGAAACTTACAACGTCCTACTGATGTGCCGGATACTGGTCTATTGTGTGATCTGCTCTGGTCAGATCCTAGCAGAGATGTCCGGGGCTGGGGAATGAATGACAGAGGATTGTCGTATACTTTTGGGGCAGATAAAGTTAATGAGTTCCTGATAAGACATGATCTGGATCTCATCTGCCGCAGTAATCAGGTAACGGTTCCTTCTTGCTACCTTATACCAGCACTTGTCCGAATGAAGTTTCCGGCGTTCCCCTGCAATTTGATCGAAGGACAGACGCCGGATGGTGTTTGGGCTTAGAATTTTGTTTCTATCGGGGTGATCGGATCACTGGGTGCATGTTGTGCTTCAGTTTATCTGGAAGTATTGAATGATCATCGATCTTTTTAGTTATATCATCAACTACAGATAGGTACTCTGATTAAATGATGATAATGATAGCGGATCGGCTTGCTCTTGATTAGAGTGTTATTCCTCTCTGCATCTGGTTGCAAGGTTTGTAAGACAGTGATCTCCGTTTCTCCTTATTCCCTTGCAGGTCGTGGAGGATGGATACGAGTTCTTTGCTGATAGACAACTCGTAACAATATTTTCTGCACCAAACTTCAGAGGAGAGTACGACAATGCCGGTGCTATGATGAGTGTCGATGAGGCGTTGATGTGTTCTTTCCAAATACTGAAACCTGCGGATAAGAAAGAGAAACCCGTATTCAAGAATGCTAGCACAAACTCCAGCAAGCTCCTGTCAGGGCCTAGTATTGGCCGCGAGTCGACGGCAAAGCCCAGAAATACTCGGAATGGTTTAGAAAGCATTGCCGAGGAAGAAACTCCGAGCCGGTGGAAGAATCCCAACAAGTCCAGAGGAGGACCCAATGGTGGGGGCAGAAATGAACCAACCGTTGTAAAAATACCTGATATACGAAGCGCAGCTAGCCCCCGCCGGGCGAGGCAGAGGGAGACGCGTTACAAAAGTCCAGGCAGGGGGGCGCGTGGACTGGGGGAGTACGTGGGACAAACAGCCAAGGCAGTCACTCGGGCGGTATCCCCCTTTAATCCGGAAAGAGAGGGTTGGAGGAAGTAGTAGGGGAGACGGAAGCTACTGGAGCTGCAACTTCTGGTATACAATGACGACGAATGGGTCGCAAATTTGTATAAATAAATTCCATTTGTGGCATCGTATATATATGTCTGGGGGGGTGGTAAATTTGGATTCTGAAGAGATGGGATGAGAGAATGCATGTTTGCTTTTTGTAAGTTCAAGATCACAAGAATTAAAAAACAACACTCCGGAAGCGGATAACGGTACGTGCACGTAACCGTTACGTTATTTACTAAAATCGACTTTCTTTTACTAAACTTTACTAAAAATCGACCGTTTTTAGTAAAATATTATTTAGTAAAAATTAGTATCAAAGTTTACAAATTTGCGTTTAGTAAAGTTACCCCACATTTTCCATATTATTTTAGTAACCGTTTACGAAAAATATCGGTAATTTCCACATTTTTTTTAATAACTTTTACTAAAATATCACTGTTCAAGTTTAATAAATAGTTACTAAACTTTTTAGTAAATTCGTTTTCCGATTTAATACTTGTAGTTTAGTAACTTTTACTAATTTATCACTTTTCATTTTTAGTAAACTTTACTAATTTTATTTAGTAAAATTTCAATATTTAGTAATTTTTTCAACGAAATTAGTAATGATTTACTAATTTTTTAAGGAAAATTAGTAAAATACTCTTAAACATTGTAAAATCATTTGTAAATTACTAAAAATGACTTTTTTTTCGTAATGTTTTACTAATTTTTGAGCGAAATTTTCATGAAAAATTTAGTAAACAGTTACTTAATTTTTTAGTAATTTATTAACATAAACAGTACATTCCGAACCTAACTACTAACCTATGTTCATTATGAAATTACTATTTTACCCCCGCGGTAAATTTACAAAAATGTTTACGAATTTCTAACATCATCATAAATTTCACCGCGGGGGTAAATTACAAAAACATTTTGTAAATTTACCGCGGGGGTAAAATAGTAATTTCATAATGAACATAGGTTAATAGTTAGGTTCGGAATGTCTTGTTTAGGTTAGTAAATTACTAAAAAATTGAGTAACGGTTTATTAAATTTTCATGAAAATTTCACTAAAAAATTAGTAAAACATTATAAAAAAGGTCATTTTTAGTAATTTACAAACGATTTTACTATATTCAACAATATTTTACTAATTTTCCTAAAAAAATTAGT
The DNA here is from genome assembly GCA_029817715.1 of Melastoma dodecandrum. Classification (NCBI taxonomy): domain Eukaryota; kingdom Viridiplantae; phylum Streptophyta; class Magnoliopsida; order Myrtales; family Melastomataceae; genus Melastoma; species Melastoma dodecandrum. Next base: position 703,505 of record JARUPY010000329.1, on the reverse strand, counting down.
AAATCATTACTAATTTCGTTCGACAGCGAACCGAAAAAATTACTAAACTTTGAAATTTTACTAAATAAAATTAGTAAAGTTTACTAAAAATGAACAGTGATAAATTAGTAAAAGTTACTAAACTACAAGTAGTGAATTGGAGGACAAATTTACTAAAAAATTTAGTAACCATTTACTAAACTTGAACAGTGATATTTTAGTAAGAGTTACTAAAAAAAATGTGGAAATCACCGATATTTTTCGTAAACGGTTACTAAAATAATCTGGAAAATACCGGGTAACTTTACTAAACGCAAATTAGTAAACTTTACTAACTATGAACGGTGAAAAATTAGTAAACTTTACTAAACACGATACTAATTTTTACTAAACATTTTACTAAAAACGGTCGATTTTTAGTAAAGTTTACTAAAAAAAAATCGATTTTAGTTAACGATATAACGGTTACGTGCACGTACCGTTAGCCGCTTCCCTCGTCGTCTCCGCGTCCATCCATCTGTACTTTAAAAAAAAAGTTTGGCAAAATATCAAATTATGGCCCGAACTATTAACCAACTTTTTGTTTTGGCCTGAACTTTATTTGTTATATGATTTTGACCCGATCTTACATTCTAACCTATTTTATGGCCAAACGTCAACGACGTTAAGGAGCTCAGTGACGTGGACTTAACGATTGGCGACGTGGAGCCGATGTGGCAATTTATTTGCTCTCCACGTCACTCATATGTGGCGACACGTGGACAAAAAATGTCCTGAGTTGTCCGATCGGGTCCCCCTTGCCACATTTGCTATCCCCAACCTATTTGATTTGAATTGTGATCTAACTCTTAGTACTGGTTTATTCACCACATTCAGGAGGTTGTTTATATGCTTTGATGCATTTCATAGAGGTTTTTTAGTTGGTTGTAGGCCATTCATTGGCTTCGATGGCACCTTCCTAAAGAATAGGGTAGGTGGGATTCTTTTGACTGCGGTTGGGCGAGATGCAAATGATGGAATGTACCCTATTGCTTGGGCTGTAGTGGAAGGAGAAAACTCGGACTCTTGGACCTGGTTTATGACTTTACTATTCAACATTTTAGATGTCGGATCCGGCCAGGGATGGACATTTATGAGCGACCAGCAGAAGGTTAGTGGACTGACTTGTTTTTTATTACTGTCATATATGTAGGGCCTCATAAACGCTATTGCAAGTCATTAATTTGTTGTGATCTGACTTGTTTTTTATTACTGTCATATATGCAGGGCCTCATAAACGCTATTGCAAGTCTTGCACCATTAGCTGAACATAGAAACTGTGCACGCCATATATACCAACATTGGAAAGTCAAACATCGAGGACTTTTCATGAAGACTTGTTTTTATAGGGCCTGCAAAAGCACCAATGAGGTAGAGTTCAACTTTGCTATGAAAGAAATGAGGGAAGGTAGAGATGGAATGGCTGGTTCATTGGCTTGCAGCAAACGATTTCCTCAATGTTGGACCGGAACATTTTTGCAAGGCGTTCTTCCGGACTAATAGCAAATGTGGCACAAACACGAACAATATGTGTGAGACATTCAACTCATACATTGTGGCTGCCAGAAGACTGCCCCTGATTGAGATGCTGGAACGCATTCGACGTTTGTTAATGGTACGCCATGTGGAGAAGAATAACGTGAGTTTTCGCAGCCATGATTGTTTGTGTTCTAACGTTAGAAAGGAGTTAGAAGCATTGAAAGAAGAAGCTGGAAAATACATTGTTAGACCCTCTTTGGCTGAGAAATTTGAGGTTTGCATGGCCAACTTTGAGAAAGAGAGATTTATTGTAGATTTTCCGGGTAAAACATGTAGTTGCAGATTTTGGGATTTGTATTCTATGCCTTGCAGTCATGCTATAGCTTGCATTCAGTACATGAAAAGACCAGTGGAAGAATATGTCGATCCTTGTTTCAAGTTGGAAGCTTTTAGAAAGTCTTATGGGCAAGTGTTGGAGCCTCTAGAAGGTCCCAAATTCTGGCCAAGAGGAGAACATCCTGATATCTTGCCTCCTCCATATAAAAAGCTCCCTGGTCGACCAAAGAAGCAAAACAGAAAGGTAAGTAAAGAAGAAGATCCTAAATGTTCGACAAAAATTTCAAGAAAGGGTGTAGGGATGAAGTGTACGGTTTGCGGGAATTATGGAAACAATAAGAGGACATGTAGAGGTGACATTTCTAGTTCACAGCCCTCTGAAATTGGAAGAAGTTCCCAACAAGCCGAAGAGTTGACAAGTTCACAGCCATCGGGTAAGTCATTCAGTCGTCATTTATTTGACATTCAATGTTGTTTATGTTTCTTTTCTTTAGGTTCGGGCAAAGTTATGCACATGACATGCCGACTTTGTGGGAAGATGGGTCACAACAAGAGGACATGTAGTCGAAGAAATGAAGGCGTGACTTCAACTGCCCCAAACTGAATATAGTTGTGAATGTTTCTAGGATATTTTGTGGAACCTATGTTTCTAGGATATTTTATGAAACCTGTGTTTGTAGGATATTTTGTGGCTGTTAGATGGTTGTGAAGGTTTATGAATTGTGCATGTTGTGAACCGTACAACATGCTGTGAATTGTACATTGCAGTCTCGGTTAATAAAAATATCTCAGCATCTCTGCTCTGTTTCATGCATGTTACAGCATCAAAGCCTGTAAACGTACAGGTAGGATTCATACACATATAAAAGAAGTACAAGTACATATAAAGTTGGATAACATATAGAACATATTACAAAAATTCAGGCACAATTAGGATACATATAAAAGTATATTACAAATCCTAATAAAAAAACAGCTAAACACGCCAATCTTCGAACATAGGTATGCATCTTCTCCATTTTTGCTTTGGTGGTTCTAAGGTCATGAAGTAGAGCATCTTGGCTCTTTCCAACCATCTCTTCGAGCTTGGCAATGTAAACCGTCGTACTTTCCTCTTTTTTATGCATTACTTCAATCTTGTCTTGTAACATTTTCTTCGTATGGACAAGATCTAGGATTACTTCTTTTTTTTCTGAAAGGGAAGTCATCATCCACCCATTTAAAATAGCCATAGTCATCTTCCTAATAAGAACAATAAGAAAAAATTGTATAAATACCGCAAACAACCTGCTTCATAGCTACCTTCCATGACGGGCAACGCAAGAATCGACGACTGGGGTTCTTCGTGCTCCATGATGTGTATAGGGCCACCCTTCTACCATGCTTACAAAGACGCACACCTTCGCTTGAGCTCATAATTGTTGAACTTCCAGAAATTTCGTGACTTTCTCCATCACTCATGGTTATATACCTGTCATTAATATGACATTAACAACGCAACCTCATATCATTAAACTCTGGATTTGCCTACCACCAGACAAAGACCTCTTCCAAATTTAACAAGCCAATTGCATATCCTAGAGGGAAACATACAGGAGCATCAAATGAAAAGAGTGCAGACTCACGTAAGGAACACCAAAGGCTCACAACACAAGGACAACTTGTCCCACTACTATCTCCTGGAAGAAGGACTTCTCCAGCGAGACGCACCCTTCCCTGCATATTATTGCATTAAAGCTTTAGCCAACACAAAAGCAATCCCAGTTGAAATCCAACCCAACAAACATAGAAAAACCTAAAACCGATAACGATGTCCACTAGGGATTAGGCACAGGTAACTCTCTCATCAGAAGCATCCACATGCTGAACGGAGGCATATGACGAAAGGGATCGGAGAAGGGACAAAGCAGCAGGCGAGGAGGACAATAAGCAGCAAGCGAGGAGGACAATTAAAACAACCTACTCGGAGAAGGGATCGAAGGCAGGTGATGAACTGGGGAAAGAAAGGGGATTAGGGTTTTTTTCATCGATCTGAAAAAAATATGTTGGGGATAGCAAATGTGGCAAGGGGGACCCGATCGAATAACTCAGGACAATTTTTGTCCACGTGTCGCCACATATGAGTGACGTGGAGAGCAAATAAATTGCCACATCGGCTCCACGTCGCCTATCGTTAAGTCCACGTCACTAAGCTCCTTAACGTCGTCGACGTTTGGCTATAAAATAGGTTAGAATGTAAGATCGGGTCAAAATCATATAACAAACAAAGTTCAGGCCAAAACAGAAAGTTGGTTAATAGTTCGGGCCATAATGTGATATTTTGCCAAAAAGTTTTAAAAACCATATCCATCATCCACCATCTGAATAAATTATGGTTAGCCTTTGTTACAATCATTACTCAACACCCCCTCCCCTCCCCTATTAATAAAGCCAGAGACTGTGACATGTTCCCAATTTTATTTATTTTTATTATTATTATTTACCATCGACTCTATTATTATCGTACGTGTTCAATGGGTTGGGCCCGGGATAACTTTATTCATTTCATGGATTAATATAAGCCCATTTTAAAAACTCTAGGCCCAATTAAAATAGGCCCACGACATTGTCCTCGTCCCTGTTTATTTTGTTTTAATCCCCTCTAAATCCTCCTACCAAAACAAAAAGCCCCCGCCTCCTTCATTCTGATCGTTTCTTCCCGGCCGGTTGCTATGGCGGCGACCTTGTCGTCCAACTCCTTCCTCTGTCCGAAGCCGCCGCCGTCCTCGACCAACCGAAGCCGATATCACGCTCTCCGTTTCGTAAGCTTGCCTTCTTCATCTGTCAGGTAAATGACGAGTCCGAGTGTTCTTCTGGGAATCTGCTGGTCTTGTTCGGACGTGGGTACGTGGCAGAAGTGCCGTTATTTGTTGGAAAACTTTTTGCTTTTTTGCGGTTTGATGGTGGGTTTTTTGCGGGGACTCGATGCTATTCGGTCAGAGGAGGAATGCTAGTTTCATCCGCTGATTGGAAAGGTGGGAGGAGAGCTGGAAGGCCTGTGACCGTCTCTCGTTGATTGGATTGAGTTAGGCGGACCGAGTTCTGGGTTTTGTGGTTGTTTGGATGTTTACAGTGCCATGCCCCCAGGATTTAAGCACGCATGCTTCATCACCTTGGAGACTCTGATGTAAAACAATATCTAGAGCGGCTACTCGATCTGCGTGTGGAAGGAGTTCTTGTTTGGAATACCAACATTTTGGAAATGCCTGTGTTTTTTGTTCCCTCCTCTTCAGGGATTTTTTGGGTTCGGGATATTGATATTTTGTTTCATTTGATCTGGTTATCTTCTATGTTAACTGCTTAATCTTGAGTTGGAGGAATGAGAGTTCGATTGTTTCTATACTTGTGCTTTAGAACGTAATTTGTACGGCTTCGAATCAATTATGGAGTGATCTTTACTAATTTTAATGTTATTCTAGAACCCTTCCTTGGAAGAGTCGGTCGATATGCGCCTCAGCCTCTGCTGCAGGAAGTTCTGGTTCAGAGGGAGATTTCAGTCCATACGAGGTACTGCTTTAGTTTCCTCTTAATGATGCCAATCGGCGGAGGGCTAGAATCTTATTGTCACATTCTTTTCTTTTGTTAACCGCGCTTGTCTGATCTGTAGGTTCTTGGTGTCAGTCCTATTGAGGGTTTTGACATGGTCAAAGCAGCATATACGAGGAAACGCAAAGATGCTGAGAGAAGAGGTGATGAAGCGGCTGCTGCGAGAGTACGTTCCTTCTAGTGCTTCTCGTCATTACTTTACATGGAAGAAGACAATTTTCCATTTTCTATCAGACGAGGAGCAAGGGGCAGTATCTTAATGGTCGTCTTTTTGTTTTTGCAATTTTTCAGCTGGAGCAGGCATACGACAAGGTGATGATGGCGCAATTAACAAACAGAAAGAAGGGTGTTACTTTCGGTTCATTCAAGGTACAGACTAGTAACTTGTCACGTTGGCAGTTATCGTTGCCATGTATTGTGTGATGACTTATTGTGAAAAATATAGGTCTCAAAGGATGTTAAATTTGCTGATAAAGAACCTATCGTGCCATGGGGACCAAGGTATGTGCTTTTGTGACTTTGATTGTCGTATTCAGTCAAATAAATCTTGTTGCTACAGTGTTGGGCAGCATTTTACTGTTAACTGCCCTCGCCATATTTCCCAGGGAGTCCAATATTTTATTTCAGGAGCATATCTGTTATTTCCAGTCACTTTTAAGAATTGTTAGCCTCCCTAAGATATTATATCGAGCAAAGTTAATTCAATCTTGGATGAACAGATTCACACGGTCAAGCAGCCAAGATATGAAGATTAACTTGGGAATAGCGGCTGTATTTGTAAGTGCCGGCAGAGTATTGGATCATTCAATTCATATTTGTTCACTATGAAGGCAAACTCATAATTTCTGCAAATAGAAGGTTGGGAATATTTTCATTGCACGTTTCCCTATTTGGTGTTGTGACAAATAGTTCGACTGGAATTTTCTTCATCTTGCCTAAACCATTTGTTTTCTCAGATTCATCATTTTGATAGTTGGCTTTCTGCAGACGGCTTGGATTGTTTTCAAGCGCAATGCAGAATACAAGCCCTTGCAATTCTTGGCATTTGTTTTTGTATACCGAATCTTTGAGAAGTTGAAGTCGTATGAACCCCCAGCATCCCCGACCTTCACTGTGAGTTGGAAAGCTCAACTGTCGTTCACACTTTTGTCCTGATTAGTTATCGAATAATTTCCCTTTTCCAAGCATACTCCGTTTTTTGAGGAAAAAAGTTAATCGTACAGTTCGATGGCTGCAGGTAGATGGGGAAGAAGATCCCGGACGAGGTGTGAGGATGGGAAAACGTCTGTTGCGAGCACTTGCATTAGCTTTCGGATGCATTGCCTTTGCCTCTCTTGTATGCCAGCTTCTTCGTTATCCCTCCTTACCTTGCCGTATTCATAATTTATTGACCCATTCCATTCAAAGCATGATCTCCCATTCAGTCTTGCTAATCGACTTTTGACAGGCGTACACTGGTGTTTTGAATTTGATCGAGTTTGTAGGAGGTTATGTGCCGCTTTTCATCTACAATAACCAGGTATCACTGCATTCGGGTTAATTTCTCATGTATATCGATTATCTCGTCCAATCCCTGTCCAGGGAATGAAACTTGTTTTTAATGCAGGAACTGTTGGTGACTATTTCGACGGCTGTCATGCTATACATCATGGCATCCTATTACAGATGACTGAAACACAATCTTCGACTCCAGAAGGAACAAGTAATAGCCAAATCTCCATGTAGCTCCAGTTTTGTGTAGGTCTTGACAAGCCACTTAATGAACACTGCATTGAATATCTGTTCCTCATTTAGTTGAAAACCGGTTCCTCTGGTTGTATTTGTTATCTGATTAGCTTCAATAAGAGATCAGGCACACTTGAGGGACTTGTAGCATCATTGTTAACTGATAAAACTTAGCTGACTGGCATTTTGAACCGGTCAAAAATATGGTCAGGAGTTTTAGATCCAATGTAGTGATGATGAATCATGTGTTAGCCCCCCAAAAGGAAATTCTGTATTGAACATCTGTAAGAACCTGCGACGGAGATCGTGCTGTACAAAACGGCGTCCTATTACAGACAACCAAAACAGGTGCATCCATTTCAGGAGGACTAGGAAATAGTCAATGCATGATCAAGGGTATTCAATGTTAGAATCTCCAAGTAGCTAAAGTTTTGTGTGCTCGACAACAGCTGAATGAACACTAATAGGGAATTACTGTTACCACATTTCATCTGGAAACAGGTTCTCTCTAATTTGAATTCAATATCAATATTTAATTAGGATATTCTTTCTTGGCATGAACTCGGACAACCATGTCAAAATGTTTGGGATAAACAAACACACATTCATTATATATCTTTCAAGGCTTCATGACTTAACAAGTGGGCGGGTGTCTTAAGGATGAGTTAGTGGTGGTTTGGCGTGGTCTTACCGACATACAGTCGTCCCCCCTTCCCTTCCTAAACCCCTATTGAGGCGGCGGCGACGTCCGAGGATTGTCCTAACGTGGCCCTCATCCCAAGCAGCCAAGGAAAAAAAAAATAAAACCCACGACACAACGCACGCCTCTCTCGAAAGGGGGAACGAACTCAACCCCCCCCCCCAAACCCACCTTCTCTTCCCGATCTCAATCCCGGCCTCCCTCCCTCTCTCCTCTCCTCTTCCCCATCCTCTTCCATCTGCTCGGAGCGATAATACGTTCTCTCCTGGGACAAAACGACCGAGAAAAAGAAAAAAAAAAACCGATACTGTAAAGCTGCCGGTGCTGAACTTCCCGGCTAGTATTTTTTCCCCTCAGCTTGCCGGTTTATCTACCTGGGAAATAACCGATACCTTTTTTTTGGGGGGAAGTCCATATTTTTTTCGACAATCACTTTGTAAAGCCCTGTGCTTGCTCCATCCGTCGGAGTGCTATGGTGGATCGTTGCACTTTAGAAATGTGATTGTTTGTGGGTCGATGGGTTCTTCCACGGTGGTGCATTCTTTCGGGTTGCTTGTGCAGATCCGCTAGTTTTTTTCGTTTTTTTTGGTGGGGGTTTTGATTAGGAAGTTTTATCTGTGAGAAGGCAAGGGTTCCTTGGGTGTGGGATATTGCGGTTTCTTATATTGTAATTGGAATCTGGGAATTGGAGGGGGTCAGTTGGTTGGTAGTGGTTTGAAGGAGGCTTAGTGTTGCCTGATGACAATGGATCGAGTTGTTGGGGGGAAATTTAAGGTTGGGCGGAAGATCGGAAGCGGATCGTTTGGGGAGCTCTATCTCGGTGAGCTTCTTCCTTGATCAGATTGCATCTGGAGTAGTTAGTTTGATGGTTTTGTAATCCATTTGGATTTTGGATTCATGTAGGGGTTAATATGCAGAGTGGAGAAGAGATTGCGATAAAGATGGTAAGGCCCTTCACTGATTCTCTTCGGGATTGTTGCACACAATTGGTTTTGTTCGAGAAATTGTGCAATTCATGGGGTTCCTTATCCTTCATAAGTAGTTCTGCTAGAAGTGTCTCTTATGTTAGGTTTGGAGAAGTTGTTCTCTGCATCGTCTCAGTTTAACTGCTTCCAGCTATTTTCGACCTTGCATCCGATTAAAATGCTCTGACAGTTACTACTCATTTTCTTTGGTGTCAGTTTGACCTGGTCACTTCTGTTGTTTGATTTGTTTGTTGGCAATGATCTAATGTTCTGCAGATTTGTCGTATAATACATCTCTTACCCATGTCCTTTTAAGAGATCCATCGAACATATACATAATATCATGAATTTCTTGTATTAAAATGTTTATAGGAACCTGTGAAGACCCGACACCCTCAACTTCACTACGAGTCTAAATTATATATGCTTCTTCAGGGGGGAAGTGAGTTATTGTTTCCGTCTTTCTTCTTGGTCTTTTATGGTTCTTGTCAGTTTATGCTTGATGATGCTAAAATTGGCTTCTTCTTGTCCATCATATACAGCTGGAATTCCGTATCTCAAGTGGTTTGGAGTTGAAGGAGAACATAATGTCATGGTTATCGATCTTCTTGGGCCTAGTCTGGAAGACTTGTTCAACTATTGCAACAGGAAATTCACTTTGAAGACTGTGCTCATGCTCGCAGACCAGCTTGTGCGTACTCGCAGTGCTTGCAATGAAGCGTTTTCTGGAATGAAATGTTTGAAACCACTTTAATGGGGAGTTCCTTTCTCGACATTTCAGCTCAATAGAGTAGAGTACATGCACTCCAGGGGATTTCTCCACCGTGACATTAAGCCTGACAATTTTCTGATGGGTCTGGGGCGCAAGGAAAATCAGGTATTTATTTTATCTTTGCCCCAGTTTTTCTTTCGGTGTTGTAGCAAGTTGCTGTAGCATTCATTTGATTGATCCTAGTTCATGCTAGTCAGTTCCTATTGCCACCATACAAATGTGGAGCAAATGGCTCATGCCTATGCCTCTACATTTACACGTTTATTCAAGTGAGGTCCGTCTGGCTGCTAATTCACTGGGTGGCATTTTGCAGGTGTACATTATTGATTATGGCCTTGCAAAGAAGTATAGGGACTTACAGACTCATAAGCACATACCTTACAGGTAAAATATTGTTTCATGTGCACGTCATTCCATGTACTCACAATTCATGTTATTAGTACCAATCTGAACGGTTCTAAGACAATTCTCTAGGGCTTGCAGGGGCTTACACTCACATCCTATTAAATTTGCTAGCCACTTTATTGCTGCTATAATCAATCATTCAGGAAATCATTGTCCTTTTCTTTTATTTGAAGCTCCTAATTAGGTTGGATCTATTTCTTGTGTTAATATTCCTTTTTTTATTTTTATTTTGGAACAGGGAGAACAAGAATTTAACGGGCACAGCACGTTATGCCAGTGTTAATACCCATTTGGGCGTTGGTAGGCAATCTTTTAGCCACAAACTAGTATCTCGGGTGGGTATAAATACGAATATGATCATTGAGTATCCTTGTTTATTGTATGCAGAGCAAAGCCGGAGAGATGATCTCGAGTCCCTTGGCTATGTGCTAATATATTTCCTGAGAGGAAGGTAGGAAGTACTGCATCATGATACATTCAGGCACCTTTTTTCCCACGTGATAATCTTCTCTGTGGGTTGGACCAGTCTCCCATGGCAGGGACTAAAAGCAGGGACAAAGAAGCAGAAATATGACAAGATAAGTGAGAAGAAGATGCTGACGCCAGTGGAGGTATTGTTGCCTGTAAGATCCTCATCAGTCCTCATCCTCTCACTTATTGATGTAGACAATACCTCTCCCCAGGTGCTTTGCAAATCATATCCCTCAGAGTTCACATCATACTTCCACTATTGCCGATCTTTGAGGTTTGAAGACAAGCCCGACTACGCGTACTTGAAACGGCTCTTTCGAGACTTGTTCATTCGAGAAGGTGAATTCATATTGTTTAATGTGAAGTCCACTCTTTTCTTCTGTTAAAGTGAGCGCCAATTTCAGGCCACCTGTTGATTTGTTTTGACACATTATGTTGCAGGCTATCAGTTCGATTATGTCTTTGACTGGACTATTCTGAAGTATCCTCAGATTGGTGGAAACTCAAAATCACAGGCATGTCTTCTTCAACCCTTATTCAGTCACCTTGGCATTCATTTTTCTCGAAATTGTTGTTTCTCCTTTTAAGTTTTTATGCGAACGTTGCCCTTTTTACTGTTGAACAGCCCACAGGAAAAGTAGGCCCAACTGCTGGACCATCCGGTGAAAAACCTGAGAAACCCTCAGGTTTTTTCTTGACTGGTTAAATTTCAGTTTCATTTTCATTATTGGAGTTCCACTGTGGATGCTCTCGAATCATTGTTCCTGTATTTGGTTGAATTGAAAGAGAAACTATTAGATGTACCTTAGAGAGCAAGAATGTTTGTTTATTCCCATGATGACATGGTGTCAGACAATTCCATTGGGAGTTCTTTCTGTTTGTGTTTTTGGTTGTCATTAGCTTATGTATATGTATGCTTCAATCAGTTGGACAAGAGATACGGGATAAAATATCTGGAGCTTACGATGTGCTTCCGAGGAGGAATGCAACAGGAGGTGGAACACAGGACGATCATGCAAAGCAAAAGGCTTGGGACAACGTTCCTTCAAAGGATTTGGTAATTTGCTACATAGAATCTCCACTTATCGCTTATTAGCGGCTTTTGGATGGAAAAGAAAGGTTCTTGCATGGTGGGTGTGTTGACTTATTTGGTTGGCAGTGCATGGTAAAGGTTGTCAATTGTCCCGATTAGAAACAAGTCCTTCTCCTCAAAAGTTTGACATCGCGTGCTGATTTTTGCTGAATATTCGAAATATAACTCCCTTTATATTTGTACTTTGCAATCAGCCTGATCCTGGCAAAGGCCGTACTTCAACCCCCAGACATGGCAGTGCATCAAAGAGAGTGGTCTTATCCGGCAGCCGTCCAAGCTCTTCGGGAGAGTTCACTGACGGTAGAATGAATCGACTTGCCTCCGGCAACAGCGGTCGCATGTCCACCAGTCTAAGAATGCAAGCCGAGAACGAGTCAAAAAACGCATCAATTTCTCGTCCTACTTCCTCTCGTGGAATACGAGAAGATCAGCTCCGCAGGTTCGAGCTGCTGTCTATTGGCTCCGGGAAAAGGAAGTAAAGAGGGGCCTTCTTCGACATAAAGCGAGATGGTAGATCGACGTCCGAACCAAATTTTTCAAGTTAAACCCCGTTGTTCCTTGAAGAATATCCAGGGTATGCATATGAATCGTACATTCTCTGGGAATCGTGTCCCAATTTATGAGGAATTTGGCAAAATGGAGCCATTCGATCAAAGGTGCAAGCGTTTCTCGTTGTACTTTTTCTTGGCTGACAAGGAAATAGAAGGGATGGGATGGTGTTTGTTGTAATAATAAGTCTTTTATATAGCTAGCTCCTTTAGTCGGACCGGTGGTTGTCATTGTTACGAGACATGCATTATCGTATTTGATGTGGTAAGGAAACGATACGAGGGATCTGAGATTCTGATAAGGACTCGAGGAGGAGGAGGGTGTTAAGGTTCTCGAGGGAATGAAGAAGAAGAAGAAGAAGAAGAAGAAGAAGAAGAAGAAGAAGAGAGGTGGGTGTTAAGGTTCGAGGGAATGCAGAAGCAGGAGAAGAAGCAGCAGGGCGTCGTCGGTCACGTGATCCATTCATCTATCACGTGACGATGCACATGCTTTGCGTGCTCCTTTTCTCCTCCTAATCGCCCCTGCTGCTTTTTGTCGATCAAAAATTTAATTCATCCCCATTTCTTTCTTCCCCTCTCTCTCTCTCTCTCTCGTTCGATTCAATCGTAAATCAATTATCAAATCCCTAAAACACTCCCCAGTTTTTCTTCTTTTCTTTTCCATTCCCCTCTCCTTTGCTCCTCCTCTTCTTTCCCTTCCCCTTTTCACCCACCAATTCCCCGGGGGACGTTTCAAACTAAGATCTGGAGCCCGCCCTCCCTCTATCCGCTGGACGTTCTGCCGTTAGGGAGATTCGAGTTGGGACATTCGGGGTTCGATTTTCTCTCCTTCTTTCGATCGGGTTTCCCCGGGGTATGTGTTGGTGAGAGTAATAGAAAGGGAAGGGGGGCGAGGACTACGGACTAGGCTTTAGGTATGGAGGATGACGAGGTTGTGGTGGTCGGAGAAGTGTCGGAGCTCCTTCAGATCAGCGATGCCTCTTCGCTTAAATTGAGCCACCCTGATTTGGTTAATAAGATCTTCGACCAGTGGCTTTCTCTACCCGACACCCATCGACTGGTAATTAAGCTTCCTTTCTTTTATCCCACTCTTTTTGGTGTCTTGTAATTGTCTCACTTTGTGTCTGTGTATGCTCGCTTGTGTCTTTTCTTGGTTATTTGTGACGATGGTCAATTTGGGGTTTTATGGTGGTAATCTTAATTGGGTCTAACGAACTAGAGCTCTTGATATTTCGTGCTATTTTGTGCGTCGTTTTGTTATGCGTATGTGTGGGAGTGTTTTCTGCATTGATTGATGTTTTGATGGTTGAATTGTGGCCTTTTTATCAAATTGTGTCTCATAGGGATTGATCTTATTTTGACGGGGATATGTTTAGTGTATATATGTGTCTAGTCAAGGAAATTGTATTGGTTTATTTCTCTTAGTGAAACCACCAATCATTTTAAGGGGAAGACTGGAGTGTGGTTTTTTTTTTTTTTTTTTTTTTTGGGGGGGGAGGGAGTTGATGTCGTGATTAGTACTTTCAATGGTGGCGACTGTCTATGAAAAAGGATCATGAAGTTAGTGTTGTAGGATTCATGAAACAATGAACAGACTGTGCCGTATTGGTTGCACATGTCAAGTATCTCTGGATGCTCATAAAAGGGATTAAGTATCTTGGAAAGTGGTAACACACATTTCAGATTGATGAAAAGAGTCTTTTTTATATGAAATGTACTCTGGTAGCTAGTTTTCTTGGCTAGCTGGCCCACAATATTTACACTGAGGGATTGCCGTTGACAGCCTGGTTGGCTTGATATTTATCTTGAGTGTTCCAGACTAATCAAAGAGGGTGTATTGTCTATAGCCAGTTTTCTTTATTAAAAAAAGACAAGCTCAACAGTCCCTATTGAAATGTTTTAGGTTTTTATGCGATTTTTCATTGCAAAGTAGTATATAAGCAAAGCTGGTATTATATTTTCATACGATTGAGAACATGATGTATCCTTAAACTGTTGCTTATTGGCCTATTTCTTTTGGGATGGGTGTCATTTGGGGTCCTCTTCCAAGTTGTTTGTGGAGTGACACTATGTTTGACGGTTAAGTTACTCCTAATTTTCTTTTTTACTAAACATTTATTTTGCTTTACATCTGATTTGTGGGAACCGCAGGACCCATGGTTTGCATGTCGGGCCATTGTTTAATGATGACATTGGAATGCTATCTCATCTGGCTTCAGCCTATGGGAACCAAGGGCTGGCTCCCCAATTCTCAGACTCATATTTCCTATTTTGATTTTAGGTTACGTCATTGGTCAACGATGCAAGGGCTGGTACACCTCTGAATGCTCCCGGAAGCTCTTCTAGTCCCAAGGCTTCCGCAGGAAACTCATTGCCATCTATGTTTCCTGCTGGCAGTGCACCTCCACTTTCACCTAGGAGTGTGTCGGGCTCTCCTCGTATAATAAAACAGAGGGCTGGTCCGTCTAATTTGGGCTCTCCTTTGAAAGTAGTTAATGAAACGGTCAAAGAGTCAATCCCTCAGGTTCGTGACAATAACGTGTTCTCTAGATTGTTCTGTTGAATTCTTGATTCTCTATCAGTGTCAAGCTCATTCTCTTTTATTTATCTCAGTTTTACTTTCAAAATGGTCGTCCACCTCCTAAAGAACTCAAAGAACAATGCCTGCTCAGAATCAATCAGTTCTTTTATGGACATTCGGATGGCATGCAAGTACAAGGTAAGGGCTACCACTTTTACGTCTAAGAAGGTTCCTTTTGCAATGAACCATTTTCCGAACTTTCCTTGGCATGCTAATAGCCGGACCCTTTTTTTCACGACAGATTTTAAGTTGGTGACTAGAGAAATCTGCAAGATGCCATCATTCTTCTCGACATCCCTTTTTAGAAAGATTGATGTTAATGGATCTGGCTTAGTCACACGGTATGCATTTCGCCTGGATGAGCTGTAGTAGTTTCCTATTGGCAGCTCCAATCACTTGAAATGCTGTCTTATAGGTCAGCGTGTAGTAGTATTAAAATGATACTGTTTACCTTTTGCAGAGATGCTTTTGTTGCTTATTGGGTCAATGGAAATATGTTGACAATGGATTTAGCAACCCAGATATACAATGTTCTAAAGCAGCCAGAGCTCAAGCATCTGACCCAGGTTTGATTTCTTCTTCTTTCTATTGATACACCATTTGTCCTCCTGTTTACAATCATCCAGTCAAATGCCGTGCTTAAAACATGTCATGTCTTTAAAGGAGACGAGGTGTTCCCTTCTCCGTGTAATTCTTTTTGGTGATACACTACAATTCTTTTAGTGGTGGTTTAATTTCATAGCTATGTATTAAATGTGTTTCCTTTATTGACAGGATGACTTCAAGCCTGTGTTGCGAGAACTTTTGGCTACGCATCCCGGGTTAGAATTTTTGCAAAGCACTCCTGAGTTCCAGGAAAGATATGGTTCGTTCTTGGCCTTTTGTCGAAAATGTTTGGTCATTGCATTATTTTTCTTGTTTGTTTGGGCAATTTTGCTGTTAGCTTGACATGAACTTTTATTTTCCTTGGACCAGCGGAAACTGTAATATACCGAATATTCTATTACATGAATCGAGCTGCAAATGGCCGTCTCACTTTGAGGGAGCTAAAACGAGGAAATTTGATTGATGCAATGCAACACGCAGATGAAGTAGAAGACATCAACAAAGTTTTGAGGTAAATTATATATTTTAAATAATACGCATAATTTGCATTGCCTCTAACCCCCACCCCCAAAAGAAAATGTAAATCTCTGAATATAGGTGTGAGGGGTAGTTTGTGTTCTTCTTTTGAACCAAAATTCTGAATCTGAACATGACTGGTTATTTCTAGCCTCTCTTGGTAGGGGTTCATTGTTGACATTTGTTGTAAAACCTGGAGGTTTTGCCTCAAAGCAACCCCTGTCAATTTATTTTAATTTTCTTGTGGTACTTTTGATACAGATATTTCTCTTATGAACACTTCTACGTCATATACTGCAAATTTTGGGAATTGGATCAAGACCATGATTTCTTGATAGACAAAGAGAACCTTATACGATATGGGAACCATGCACTAACCTACCGAATTGTTGATCGGATATTCTCTCAGGTATGTCTGCACTGTAAATATAAATTTAACTTAATATTTACTGAAATTCCCAGCATGCCCTTTCCGAATCTTATCTTATAATTGAGATCGCGTTGTAAATATTTTGCTGATATTCAGGTTTCTAGAAAGTTTACCAGCAAAGTTGAAGGGAAGATGGGATATGAAGATTTTGTGTACTTTATACTCGCTGAAGAAGATAAATCTTCTGAGCCTAGTCTTGAATATTGGTAAAATCTCTTCTTAACTCCTGCTGGTGTGATTGTGGAAATATGAGAAAAATCCTTTCAACTTGTTCCAACACAAAGTAACTAGCTTACTTTGTCAAATATTCATGTGCTTTCTAAATGAATCTTCTGGTCTATTATTCTCTTCTTGCCGTTCTTCCTTGCAAATTGTTGAGTCCTTTAAACCCTCTGTAATTAATTCATTATTGTCAAATGCCACTAGCTTAGCAGTTGTTCCCTGCTTTTGTATCAACTCTCTCTTAAAATTTTTATAGTGATCTCTGAATGTTAAGACAAGTTTGCTACCACTTTCCTAATAAACATAATACTGCTGATGATGCTACTATATAAGGCCCACCTTTCTCTGGCAGGTTCAAGTGCATAGATTTGGATGGGAATGGAGTGTTGACTCGAAATGAAATGCAGTACTTCTACGATGAGCAATTGCACCGGATGGAATGCATGGCCCAAGAACCTGTGCTCTTTGAAGATATATTATGCCAGATAATCGACATGATTGGTCCAGAGGTTTGCTCTGTCTGATGCTTCTATTGTTTATCTTTCAATTTATTGTAAAAAATTTTGTATTCACCACCACGGATTCTGTGTTACTTGTTTGGCTTCATAGTACTATTATCCACCTTAATTGTGTATTGGGTATGTTCCAGTTTCACTCATTCCACTTATTTCTGCTTTGCAGAATGAGAGTTTCCTCACTCTACAGGATTTTAGAGGGTGCAAACTTTCTGGGAGTGTCTTCAACATTCTTTTCAATCTCAACAAATTCATGGCCTTCGAGACTCGTGACCCGTTTCTGATTCGTCAGGTAGAACTTTTTCTGTCTTAATTTATCCCTTTATCTTCTTGGTTCTACTAGTTGAATGCATAACTATAACTACACTTCCTATTATGTAATCCTTTTTACCAGACATTGCAAAGTGACATTACCTAGAACTGATTGGTGATTTTCTTCTTTAAACAGGAAAGGGAAAATCCTACGTTGACAGAATGGGATAGATTTGCTCATAGAGAATACATTAGGCTTTCAATGGAAGAAGATGTTGAGGATGCATCGAATGGAAGTGCAGAAGTATGGGACGAGTCGCTTGAAGCTCCTTTCTGACAGTATTTGTGTAAGTTCTGCTTGCTGCAATTGATTGAATCATCCATCTGCAACTAACCGGTTTTTCAATTGTCTTTTTTGTGTTATCTGGTGCTTAAAACAGTTTCTTAAACATTAGAAACAACTTATTTATATAATATCACACATCCCACATGCCTCCATGTATGTCCAACCTCAATCCTCCTCCACTCAATTGCTTTAGTCAAGGGCTTCTGTGGTGGGCAAATATGATACCCCGACTATGATTTCTAGGCAACTAAAACCTTCTATATATAGTACATGCAGTTTTCTGATTGAGCCCAAGCTCTGTTCCCTCAGTATGTGCCTTCCCAGTGATTCTCTTTCCTAGGGACGTAGTCGGTGAAGTAACATACCATTGGTAGCTGTAATTTGCAATACGAAGATATTTGCTGCTAGATCTGAGTAGCCGCCTCTTGTGTCGGAATTGCAGAGTATGCCATGGGGTGATTAAGGGACCAACTGGGGCAATTGTCTCGGGGACAATGCTCATGAAGAACGTGAGGCAACTTCCTTGCTCCTGCATTATGGAGTACTGCCGGTGGTTGAATGTGGATCTGCAACGGTTTGTGATAATTCGGCTACAAAATGAAAAACAAAGACCCATCTCTCGGTTGAAGAACATAAATCTCGGGAAGCTGAGGCATGGGAACACGCATTCCCAGCGGAGAAAGTAGGGTTTCAGCCAGGAGCAGTTAGTAATTTAATAGCTTTGGAGTTCAGCAGAAGCAAATCTACAATCGTCCCCTTAGTGATAATTATTACTGTTTTTTTTTTCTCCCTTCTTCCAGCTTATATGTATAAGTTCAAGTCCCTTGGTCTTGTCTCTAACAATAGTGGTTGGTTGGTCTTTTGTCTTTCTCCTTCATCTTTATTTTCATCATCCTTTGGGAATTCTTAAATTTTGTTTGGGATATGTTATTTAAGTTGTTCATGGGAAGAGTTGGGGAAGTGGGGGTTATTCTGTGTCGTAGATCTTTTCGTTAAATATCTTATCAGTTGATTTCTTCTGTCTGTGATAAAAATCGCATGGTTTAGGGTTTAATGAAGCGGAAGCTCAATGGCCTTTGGTGATTTATTAACTTGTGAATCGTTGTGATAATTTGGGGGGCATCTTAAAGTGTGGAGTAGATTGTACGGCCCAAGTTGTTCCTGCTGTCCACTGGGTTCTAATTGTTAGTCAGAAAATCAACTTCATGCAGTCTTTTAACAATATGACGACACAGGAATGGATAGTTGATTGGGAAATGACTATTTCACACAATGTCACATCCTACAATTAAAGCCTTTGTAGATAGACCGGAATGCATTAACTTGCCAAAGCTTGACTTCTTCTTAGCTATCAGTGATTTGTGCCAAGGGGGTGTTTTGGGGATTCCACCATTGGATGTCAGATAGAAGGGAAAGGGATTCAACATGATTACTTAAACATGGAGCGAGAGGTTCTCTAGTTGCAAGCTTATAATAACAATCCAAGGCAGTTTCAGTAACATAACATTTAAAAGAAAAAGCACAAATCATTCAAAGGGTTCAATGCTGGAGCCCACTAAGATAGAGAACCAACTCCAAAACTTTTCAAGCAGCCGCCTGCTTCTTCAAACTCGCGAGCTCCTTTCTGACGACCGAGGCCCTCTGTTGCACATAAACAGCAAAACCACAACATAAGAGAAACAGTAGCATGAAGTCCCATATCATTGGAAATAAATGCCAATAGTAATGGGAAGGGAAAGGATATAAGAAATCCACCTTGATTTTCGCAAGCATCAACTTGAAGCGATCGAAATCATTCAGTGCTGCCCTTCTCTTTTGCACAATGAGCTTCCTGCCCCAAGAACTCTTCTCCCACCTGTTCTTTATATCTGCAGAAAAAGCGAAAAATGAAAGTTGATGCGATCCCCAAGGATCCTTGATTCGTAAACCATGCAATAAGAATAGGGCGACGAGGCCTCACCAGCTTCTTCCATAGCTTTGATAAGAGTGCTCTTCTTAGGGACTCTCTTTATTTCAATCTTGAGATCGGTAAGAGAAAGTCTCTTGAAGTTCATCTGAGTCCTAACCATATCAGGGGCGTCGACAAGAGCCTGCATAGGCAGGAAGAAATCTCACTTAATCATGATGGAATATGATACAAAAGTCGGCATGAATATCCACAAACTAAGACATCTGATTCCTAGCATTTACACATTCCACGATTTCTAACAACTCATGGACATCCTCCTTTCCTTTTGGAAATTTACAAACTTTCCAAGGAAAATAATAGAACAGGCATCCTTAAAACCTTACACCTCTCAATACCACATTGGGCACGAGCATTGTGAAACTGGAGAAATCATTACTCGCCCGGGAAAGAAAACCTAACTGAATCCTCCACCCAGACATCCAACAAGCAAGCCGAAAATTTGCATTAGTCCAAGCTATGCAACACATTCCACTAACATTAAATCCCCAGAACGAACAATCCAAAGTCAAAGCAAAATAGCATGGCAAGCCAACCGTCAATGCATTTCTAGTTCCTAATCGAAACCTCTCAAGAGTACGAACAACGAGAATACCCTGTTCTGATCGACAACGTCGACGATGACGACGAGCCTCCCATAATCCTTGCCGTAATTCACCAGCGCGACTCTCCCGATCTCCACGAACCTCTTGAAAGGCTGTAAGCAATCCACCAATAAAAAAAAAACAGAGAAGAAACCTCAGCATCAACACTTCCAGAAAAGGGACCGGCGGGCGATCGAGTGACCAGATCGAGGAGAAGAGCAAAAGATAACCATTTTAGCGTGCCGGCGGCGATTAGGGTTCTCTCTCCGGAAGTCGAGGTTAGGAGAAGGGCGGTAGAAGCTAGGGTTTTTGTAAAACAGCTTTAGGGCCTACGGGCTTCTCCTTAATGGGCTCTACTTGGAGGCCCGTTATCTCTTTCTACACAATGAAATTGGGCTATTCATAATTGGGCTGTCTCATGGTAATTATCCGAACGGGCCTCAGCCTTCTTCCAAAATGGAGATCAGGCTTCGTCTATGGAACTTGTAAGAGATGAGAGATTTACTTCCTTTCAAACTGGAATCTTAAAAAACTATGGAAAACAAGAAGCAATATGCATAGACATCTCGTAAGGTCCGCAGGAAGGACTGCTCTACCCGAGCCATCCATCAACAACAACATTAATGAACTCTAAACCCACTTCACTTGAGGATAAACTTGCCCCCATGGCATGGCATTTAGTTAAACCAGATGGTGACCCCTCCCCTCATATGATAGATAACTACACATGCTGGAGCGATCCGATCCGCTGTCGAACAAGGATGATGAGTTGGGGATCCAACAGGGTTCTTTCTGTGATGTCGTACCCGCTGCCCTGGAGAGCAGGAGCTGAAACTCAGACCTCCATCTTGTGGCAACACTGCCTTTCTTCAACATTACCATTACCTCGAATGGATGCATCTTTCCTTCGTAACAAGATGATAGGTCGAGATCCTTTGATCACTGTCCCGTGTCGAATGGGTTTTATCTTTTCATTCACATGTCGTGAAAGAGCCGCCTTACATCAGCAGCACTCGCAGGCATTAGTGTGACGGGGCATCGCTTGTACTGCACATTGATGCACAAACAACCAATTTTAGACTTTTCAAGGAGTACACAGAAGAAGGCATTTCTGACGAAAACAAAACTTGAAAATGGTTGGCCACTGCAGGAAGCAAGACTTCGTGGGAATCGACTAGATTAATTCCACCGAAATCTCATGTTCGTACTTTCTAAGAAAAGTAACATTTTCTCTTCAAGGAAAAAAGCAACTCACCTGGGAGACATACTTGAATATGCAAGCATAACAAAAGACAAACCCCGAAACAGTAACTACAGAAGGATTTGCGCGCTTCTGGGAGCACAGAGGGCACAATGTTCTGTCCGACGGCAGTGGAATCCCTTCTTTGGCAACCTACATAGAATACATAAATGATTAGTTGAAAAAAACAGATACAATCCAGGCACCTTAGCAAAATAGAGCCATTACTTTTGGTGGTGGAGGTGGGGGCGGTGGGGGATAAACAGTTGGAGCTAACATTCTTTCTTCGGCAGATTGGTACCACCATTCCATCATCTGGCAAAACAGTTTATTGTTAGCTACCCTGGGAGGTATCATATTATAATGACATCATGAGATCCTGTTTCAGTATGTGTGAAGTACCAGACAACTAGAAAATCCACCTTAAAGAAGAAGACGGCAGCAATCAACCCAGTTTGCGCATAATCCAGCACAGTGTATGTACACGAGAGTAATGCACCTTGTACTGCCTGTCAAGAAGATGTCACTATTTACATTGAAAGAGCTCATGATCGAAACATTCTAAATTACATTAATGAACCGAAAAAAGTTTGATCGCATCCTATATAGCCTATCTTCAATACTTAGCACCATATTATGAGAAAAAAAACATGTATAAACAATTTTGCTTACCTTCAACCAAGGAGGACCACGGAGTCTCTCGCGCTCTCTGCTTCGTATTTTTGAAATTCTCGATGAAGTGTCCATCTATATAGTCATCAGAGGAGAGAGCAAACTTACACGAGAGCCTACAAATCAATTAGTACCAAAAATGCATTCTCTCGAAACTAACATAATGTCACCTGATTTGTGAAGAAGTCAGAACTAGTGACAATAATTTTGAAGTAAATGTAGGAATTAGTGTATCAAGTGCCACCACCATAAATAAAACTAGCCATAGCCCAAGAATTGATAGTAGAGAAATTGAGAGACACTCTACTGAAGTGCATTACAAAAGTTTAATAACTTCAAAGATGATCCACTCGATTACCGAAATTCCTACTCAGTTCAAATAACTCCTATCTTAAAATCAGAAACTTTAGCCATGAAAAATTCCTAGCAGAAAGGAAGGCCAAGACCAAGGAAATCGACTCAAAAGGGCCCTGAGTAGTTTGACTTATCTGCTTTCAGACCAAATGTGCACTGAAGATGATTCAAATCGAACATCTAAAATATCATTTCAGTGATAAAGAAGAAATGCACCAGCTCTTGCCCGGTTGCCCGGCGAACTTGGATACCAAGGACATGCAATCCCAGTGAATAGAAGCCAGTTGCATCCAATAGATATAATAGTTGATAAGCAAATGATAAACCTGCATTATCCACAGAAGAGAAGCTTGTGCATAAATTTAGGAATATTCCTAAAGAAGAAATCGACAATTGCCAAAACAATTTTTCTGAACAAAATATAGTTCATTAAATATGCACGAGAATTATCAACGAGATCAAGTAAATACTAGAAGAAAAATGCTTGGGCATAATAACAATATGTCATCATAGGTAAAATCATCCCAAGAAGGACTGCAAAAGGCTATTATTATCAGAAGACCACTTCCAAATATCACATGTTACAAGACATCTATGCATCGCCATGAAAACAGTACTAATATAGAGCTTTTTCAGCCAAATTTGTAATGAGGCTAGAGGAGAGCTTTTGGGGAGATCAGATCACACGACGAAGACATATATCACTAAAGACTGCACCTCAAGGATGGGATCTACCTTCAGAGCTTGCATGCATCCAAGGATACAAAACGCCTATTACTTTCTGAATTTTTTTAGTCAGATGCCTTCTTGATGTTGTTTGAGCTGACTGTCCCACAGAATCAACTGATTCAACTCCAGCAATGAAGTTAGCATCAGCCAGCCTATCATCACCATCACCCCATAAACTAGCTTGAAGCCTGGCTTCCCTTTCCTTGTAGTAGATAGAATGCAATTTTGACTTGAAGTATGGCAAAACTACCTACATCAATTCAATGCATTAGGAGGTTCAATCGCCATGATAGAACAGATACTTAAGTCTGCTACAATATTATATTATATGATTTATGAAAAGCTTTTATTCACAATATTTATCCAAAAAAATTTTGATAACCAGGTTTGCAGAATGGTATAGACCAGCAAATGGCAGTGTGGTAGTGGTCGATCCGGTCAATCCTCCAAGAGTCTAGTATACAAACAAAAAGGAAGTAATACTACACTAATCTATCAGCCCATTTATAAAAATTTTTTCCTTTCCAAGGCATGAAAGCATGATCAAAAGTTGTCTCGACAAGTCAGACATCAGTATCAGTCAAAATGACACTTCAAAAATAGACAGATAGGTCTTATTGCAACTCAACTACTTCAACGTTCAGACACACATCCAATCTAGCACTGCTGGCATTGACCAGACAATTTCTCCAAAAGAGAAACACGAAATTACTCGACAAGTCAGATGCATGGGGATCTTAGACAATACTATCACACAGTTAGTTCTATAGTAAAGAGGAGATTATCTTTTCAAGGGTGACAGGAGACTAATAATTGCAGAAACAAGAGATGAGAATACCATACCAGGAAAACAACCGATAAAACCTTCTGACGCTTCTCCAAATTAGAAAATTCGGCATGATGACCCGGGTGTCCATTCCTTCGTGATTTAATCTTGACAGCTCTCCTCCGAAGTCCGTACAGAGATTCGGCAAAAGAAGCCTCTGAACAGAAACAAAACATCATAAAAAGCCACAAGAAAGGTTTCCTTTTTTCTTTAATTTTGGGCGAAAGGAAGCATAGTCCACATGTGCCTTCCGACTTCAGGATGACACAACATTCTAGACCTTGAAAGGAGCCGATGATCACGAGAGGCATGTGAAACAACACGAAAAAAAAATTCTGAATGACTTCAAGGTAGTGAAACAATTAGATGCCCGAGAACAACAAGACTAAAACATAACAGTGACAACCGCACCACAAGAATGAATAGGCAACAGTTTAGTGAAGCATTTCCTAAAGCGAGAGAACCTTGATCGCATATAGAATGGCAAGGAAGACACGATACTCAACATGTTCCCAGCATCCCCTTTCGAGCAAGAAGCGAAAGAGTACCGTACCCGTAGTGCGCAGGCTATGAGCCTCAAGAACAAGCATCAAGATTGCAAAGAACTCATCCTCATAGTCCAACACCTTATGAAAAACAGGTCTCCTCAATGCCAATACCTGAAACAGGAAAAAAAAAACAAACAAACAAAAGAAAAGAACGAAAACAAGGTCATGAGCTAATCCATCCCTCAAGCAAACATTGAACAAACCCGACAAAATTCAAGCCGTCTGACAAAGAACAAGAAAGGAAAACCCGACGAAGTTCACATCCCTAGGGGATCGGGGGCTGGAGATTGCGCTTACGCCGAAGGAGTAGGTGAGGGCTGCCCGGAGGCTAGAGGGGAGCTGCTGAGCAGCCGCCATCTCGAAGAAGGTGGGGCGCGTCCCCTGCCCTCCCACCTGAAACAGCATCTTCGATGTTCTCCGACAAGATTGCACCTTTCCGCCTGAGTTCTCGACTTCCCTCACCCCCTTTGTCCCAATTCCCAGCTTCCCACAACCGCCTCTCGTCTCTATCCGCTAGAAACCCACCTCTCTTGTAGGGCGGCCCATTTTCACTATGGCCGGGCCTTTTCGAGCCTCCTTAATCCGGAACAAGAGCGTCAGCTTAGCGTGTGGCAGTTTGCAAGGAGCCGACCGGGAAGTCTAAGGCGGAGGCGGCAGTTAAGGAGGATCCGGTCCGGGGGATGCCATTGCTTTCTGTAAGTACTAAATCCATTTGGAGAGCAGAACACAACACGATTCGTTCGGGCAACCTAACTTCGTATATACATCTTGAACACAGGCCACTGCTGTTCCATACATAACAGATAAATTACAAAAAAGGCAATCCTAAAATGGAGGAGCTGTGATTGCAGATCCGAAGTCGGTGATGCAAACTTATTTCCAGGTCTCACCTCAAATCAAAGAAGCTACTGATATTCGGAAACCGAATCAGGAAAACAGTATCTGATGTCATGAATCGTGAAATCTGCCATTCCAAGTCCAGTCATCTGTCACCAGCGGCCTGTCTCGTTTTCCAGAAAGTGGTGGAAGCTCATCGATCCCCTCGGATACCAGACAGAGATGTGGCAGACCATCATGGCGTGGCTTTCTCCCCTCGAGAACGTTTCGTCGCAGGAAGACTATCATCGCCCAATTGGGCATGTTCCGTAGTTCTGGACTGGGAAGCTTTCTGTTTGGCACTTACATCTGGAGAACTCCCCTTAGTTGGTGAATTGGAGAACTGCCCATCGACTCCGTGTTTCTCCTGGTCCTGATTAGAGACAACTATACCCTTTTGTGGGGATGAAGGCTCTCCTCCACGTGATGGAGTATCATTAAGGGTAGCTGATGAGCTGCCCTTAGAGCCATCTCCCTCAAACTTCTTTTGTTTTTCCAATAGCATTTGCAAGTACCGTCCTTGTTCCTCGATCCTCAGTTGTAGCTGTCTCTGATTCTGCCAAAAGAAATTAAAAGGAACCAAATGCAACATTGAGCAGTCCGTGCTTAATTATGAGAACCAGAACCAAGAATCTCCACTAATTCAATTATCTCAGTGCCCCTTGTCATGTGACAAAAGGGATGTGCTGAAAACAGGGAAATCTGAAACTCGGTAGATGGCTAACCTCAAGTTGTTCATGGAGCTGTTTCTGGACTTCCATCTGCATCCGCAGTGCCTTGGTGATGCCAGCACCTCTGCAGTAAGCATGTTGCAAAGAACTCTATAAGCATGCCAAATGACTGTATCTTTGTTGTGACAATGCTGCACTAACTAGAAAGTAGCAGATAGAAAACTTTGCAAAGCTGATGCAATCATGTATCAAATGCCCATAACTACATGGACATATAACACTTGAAAGCAGTTAAAAGAAATGGCAACGTTGTTCTTCATTCATTCAAACATTATTCGAGAATTTTGTCCAAAGACATCGCACATTCAAGAAAATGCTTTGAAATACTATATAAGGCAATGGAAAACTAAATAACTTACGACTTCAAATCTAGCGATTTCATTTCTTCTATTGTGCTCGACTTCTTCTCCGAAGAACCTAAATATGAAAGAATGCCAACGTCATCTTGGTTTTGGAAAGGCAAGGACAAAAAGAGATAGAAGGCCAAAAGTTCAAGCATAGGCCAATTAGAAAGAAAGAAAACCTACCTGTACCTTCCAATAACTCTGGTTTAAACCGAGCAGTTCTATATTTCTGACATATAGACAAAGAAATTCGACAAATGTCAGCAGAGAGGAATCTGGGAGGCTCGGAAGCTGTGTGATAAAAGAAACAAGGAAAATAACCTGCAAGTGGCTTTTCACATGGTAAATGGTGAGGCTTTCAACTTGCATGAGCTTTAGAACTCCTTTGGGAGTGGCACCTATGAGTTCACAACCCCATTAGATTGTTCTCCGCAGATAGAAGATAACAAAAGTTCAAGGACAATTGTAGACTGAAATAAATTAGCAGCACAATTAACAAAATTTTCCAAAATGGGGCGAGGGCAAGATCCTGCTTCCTTCCCCATGAAATGCAGGAGGTAGTTTCCATAAATGAAACCCGAGAGAAAAGAGAGAGAGACGCACTATCAGGACCACCAAGTTTGTTGACAGCCTCAATGAAAGCCTCATGAAGTTCAGGAGTCCAGCGCATCCGCGGCTTGCCGGATGATGCAACTGCAGATGATTGATTGGATGCACCGGCATGCTCTCTGGACATCGTTGGTTGATTAGGAATGACCAGTGAAGGCTGAACCAGCATGTGATATGAGTTAGCAGACAGAACGCCACATTCAAGATGACATGCAGAAGGGGGAAATACAACCTTTCAGGATAGAAAAAGGCAAAGGACTCCTCACATCAAATCATCCGCAAAGAAGAGAAGCTGACATCTAACTGACTACCAATAACTTATTTGACATGAGTCAGACAGACAGACAAACAAGAAGGGGAAGAAAAAAATCACCTTCTGCTTTGGTTCTGCGGCATCGACATCAGCAAGAATTTTGCCCCAATCGGGCTCCATGTCATCGACAGATATCAACTCTTCAGCCAAAGTTTTCCAGTCAGTTTTGGAGGATTGATCACCGGATGCCACAACTCCACCACTCCCTTCGACCAGATAATCATGGCCATCTAATTTTTTGGAATACAAGCCAATATCTGAGAGCGGCTCTGCATCCCAGGAGACTCTGCTTTCTTCAGAGAAAATGGTCAATTCGGCAGAATATGCTTCAGGCTCCGAAGAAATCACAGGCATCACCAGTGATCTGCTCATGGATGACTGAGAAATGAAAGGAGAACACTGCGAGCTCCCACCATGAAATCCTGTCGTTGAGGACAGGGAATTCCTGACCGTCCCATTATTGAAGAACATTGGGCCTCCTACATCAAGATTATGCCATTGATTAGCTCATTTTCGGGAGCGAAGCAGCATTCAACTAAGCAATCAATAAAGTAAGAGCCAAAATTGCCCATCACCAAAATTCAGGCAACAAGAACATCGGATGGAAAATACATGGCCCTTCAGATTGTGAGCAAACTACCACATAGTTAGCCATATCCCAATACGAACCAGACTCGACCAAAGTCGAAAACTTTCATACCAAGACAAAAACCCTCAATTTCATTAACAAATAGCTGAATAATTTACGACCATCGGAGCTAATCATACGAAACACATCACAGCCGAAGCACGAATCTTGACAACAAACCACAAAATCAAAACAAGAAACGACCCTCCCAAAGTGGCAACCAGACGTGAAACGAGACCGAAACTTTTTTCACTCGAGTGACCCGAACATGCAACTCTGACCAAAACCCATGATCGGAAAAAGGCAGAAAACAACGGACGGGCACCGAGGCCGACAGTCCGAGGAAAGGAGGTGGGAGGAAGAAACGGCAGCCACCCAAAGCCCAACACGTCGTGGGTGAAAAAGGGGGGGGGGGGGAATCCGAAAGAGGAAAGGGAAGAGACGATGACGCACGGATTCTTCCCCCGGGGAATGCTGAATGGATTTGGAACTGCCGACGAGGAAAAGGAATTTACAGACAAGGACGTTGTCCGAAGGGGGTGGGGATTGGATTGATTTCGGTTAACACACGAATTATTTGTCTCTCAGGTGAATCTTATTAATTCATTTTTATCTGAGTGAGTTGGAGAATAACACGACGATTGAATCGAATGGGAGTTTTGTTCTAATTTAACCTTAATTTATAAAATAATTCGCGAAATAAACCTTATCAATTTCGAAATTCCGCAAATAACCTCGTGAAATCGGCCTTAAAAAGCCGACCTCATAAAAATAAAAAAAAAATAAAAAATTTTAGGGAAGTCGGCCTTTCATCAAATAAAAAAAAAACAAATCTCCCAAATTCCCCATAATCCTCCGTTTCCTTGTTTTTTTTTTCTATTCAGTGGAAGTCGACCTTTGGAAGGCCGACTTTTTAAGGAATTGAAGTCGGCCTTTCAAAGGCCGATTTTACAAGGTTATTTTACGAATTTCCAAACTGACGAGGTCATTTCGCGAATTATTTTGAAAAACAAGGTTAAATTGGAACAAAGCTCAATCGAACGGATGGGGTTTGCTCTAATTTTGCCATCTTTTGGGTCGTCATTTGCATATTCAACTTCCGGACAAGTAAAAATTGATGAAAAAGAAGAAATGATCGGAGATTTTGAGGAAACAAAATAATAATAATAATAATAATTCCTGTTCTGTACGACAAATTAAGAAAAGAACCAGCAGATAAGGTCAAAAAAAAAAAAACAAATGTTTTTTCCTAAAATTCTTCCGAGCATTTCTACCTCACCCCCATTTGCCTAAAGAAGCAAAAATCCTCATTTGTTTCGTTTCGCGTATACTTTGGTATCCGACGGGGGAGTCTAACAAGGTCACCAGTGACTGACGCAGATAACTATGTCAACTGATAAGAAGCATACGAGCGATGGCCTCCTGCCGCCGCGAGGACAAAAGACAAACAAGCGAGGTAACGCTCGGTCGTCTGAGGAGGAATTTTTACAAGAAGGAATGGATGTTTCCCTCTCTTTTATACATGTAATTTTAAAACACACGAACTTGAGAAGAAAGACAACGGGAATTCAATCCTCGGAATCACTCAAATCACTGGCAAGAACAAAAGTCGCGTCCTTACCATCATCTTAATCCTCCGATTCTGCGCCATTAAACAACCTCTCTCCTTAAACAAACCACCAATTCACTTCGCTAACCACCGAAGGGCACACGGGAAAAGCTCCAGCGGTGATTGGGGAAGGCGATCGAACCGGCGATCTGGGGTTCAATAAGGCGGGGAAGTTGTGATCCTGTGTTTTTGAGTTGGCGTTTGGTGTCGGGAAGGGGTGGGGTGGGGGGGGGGGGGGGGTGAGGGAGAGAGAGCTTTATCGTTAAATAAAAAAATGTCATGATTTTTAATAAAAAGTTTCGGTCGAGGGGTTCACAAATCACACCCCTTTAGAAGCTTTAGTTACTAGGCAAAAAAAAGTTCATCCTAAAAATCTGGAGAAGGTTAAAAAAAAACACGATTTCATCTCCAAATTTGATTTGTTTAAATCAGTTATCTTATAACAGAGTCATTAAAAAATGTTCGGACGACAAAATCATTAATCGATGGCTACTTTTATTTATTTATTTATTATTGTTACCGGGGCGGGGGTCGTTTATTTTCCTGTTTCCCGACAGCACATCTTATGTTTGTGGGTGTATAACCAAAACCAATTTAGTTATTTATGTAAGTCCCCGTTACGTTACACACCCAAATCAATCTTCCTACCACTTTTAACACTTTCTGTTTTTAAACAGAACAACCTCATCCCCCGACCACGTTCCTCCTACAATGAGGCCGCGGTGGTGATCCCCATCCCCTCCCCTCCCCCTTCCATTGCACTCGACCAGCTTAACCGGGGACTGCTTCGCGGATCCTCTTCGCGTCCCCCCTCCCCCCCATGGCTCCACCTGCCTCCGTAAACAAGCTCTTAGAGCTCAACCTCATGTCTGCCCAGGACCTCGCCGCCGTTTCCAAGTCCATGCGCACGTATGCTGTCGCGTGGGTCCACCCCGATCGCAAGCTCACCACCCGGGTTGACGATAATGGCCAGGCCAACCCTGCTTGGAATGAGAAGTTTGTGTTCCGCGTCGACGACGACTCGTTGAAGAACGATTCCTGCACGATCACCATCGAGGTTTACGCGTTGACATGGCTCAGGGTTATCCTCATTGGGACGGTGAACGCGCCGCTACAGACGCTTATCCCCCCGAGCAGCAGCAAGACGAGGATCCCCACGGGTGGCGCAACCATGAGGTTCCTGACGCTGCCGATAATGCGGCCCTCGGGACGTCCCCAGGGGACGATCAACGTCGGGGTGTCGGTGATCAATAACCCGATCCATAGCATGCCGTTGCACAGCGAGCTGAGCGCCTCTACCATGGCTTACGATGACAACCACAGGCACGGCGGGGGGAACAAGCACAAGATGGCGCCGGAGAAGGTGGCGAAGATCAACCTGTGGCGGTCGAGGAGCGAGCGGACTAATGACAGGTACTCGTACAACCCCGGCAGCACGGTCTGCGATGACTCCGTGATAAGAGGCGGGAGCATGCTGGGCTCCATGGTGTCCGATGTCGGGCCATCGGCCTCCATCGTCGCTGCCGCTATTGCGAAGGGGATATACCCTAGGAAGGTGGCTATGGACGACACGGAAAGCTCCCTGCTGGACAACTGGGCGGACAACAACAGCATGGAAGGGCTGAAGACAAAGATCGAGCGATGGAGGAAGGAACTGCCCCCTGTTCCGCCGAGGGAGAACAGGGAACTGATGCAGAGGCCGGGACAGGAACGAGGGAAGCAGAGGAGGAACAGCGACGGAGGCGGGCTGTTCTCGTGCTTCGGGGCGGCCCTCGGGTGCGAGTTCTCGATAAGTTGCGGAGGCGGAGGTGCGCGCCATGGAGGAAGGGATGCGAAGAAGCATCATCGATACAACTCCACCTGAAGGAAAACAACAAAAACTCTTGGTGTCCCGAGTTCAAACATTAATCCGGCCTCTTCATTGTTATTCCTATTATTTTGTTCATATGATCTGGTGGGTGGTAACTGCTTGTAGCCCTAAAACTCTCTTCCCTTTGATCCAATCCATCCAATAATCTCCTGTTCCTCCTCAATTACTACGGACAAAAACGCTAGAAAAAAGGAAATGGCTGTCGCTACTAAGAAGCTGCTCAAGGCCATCCTCCAGGGGGGGGGGGGGATTTCCAGGAGAGGCAGGACGAGACGTAAGGTCAGCCCTGAGGATGCCCTCCTCATGCACCACCGGATACGCTAGTTATGGTTATGTTTTGAGCTTAACTCGACCTGGTCATAGGTTGCGGCGACGGAGGCCGAGAGAGTTTTGTCACGGGGAAGTAGTCGAATACGGGACCCTAAACGTGCGATTTGTGGGACCGACACCACGCCGCAAACATGTCTGAGATAAACAAACATTCACCTGATTGAGATTACAAGAAGGGGGGTCGGGAGGGTGACGGAATCATACAAAAGGCTGTCTTGCTTAACCCGGGGAGGGAGAAGATCAAGTCCCCCCCTCACCCTCAAACTTCTTGAATCTCGTCCAATGCATAGTTGTTGGTGGAAACATTGGCGTAGTTCACCTTGTTGAATCTCACCACAACCGGGTACCTCGTCTTCGGGTCCTGTTCACGCGTCATTCATTCCCTGATCGTTATTCCCATCACAGCAAGCACACCTGCAACCTCATTTTCCGACAACCCAAGAAAGGAAGGGACTGGAATCCAACGAACCTGGTCAACCGCCACCACTGACCCCACATCCTTGAACCAGTAAGACTCTCTCCTCAGGATCCTCACCTAAACTTACATTCCACACCCAGATGAAGCCAGACCACAACATCCCAAATCCAAATCCAAAAGTGAAGTTGTTAGTTACCTTAGTACCCCTCTTGGGTCCGATGGGAGGCGGCTTGGGGGCGGCCTCGGCCTCGGCGGTGGCGGTCGCAGCAGGGGCTGGGGCAGGCTCTGGCGCTGGCTCCGCGCCATCCTCGGCAGCCCTGACGAGCAATAACCTCCCGGACCTGTTGTTGGCGTCCCTAGGGAAGAAGGCAATGCTCCTAGGGGCAGTGGTACTACCCGATGACCCAACAACGCCCCCTGAGATGAGAAAACCCGAGGCAGCCGACGCCATGTTAAGGGTAGCCATCCCCAAGGAGACCGACTATCCAAAGGGAACAAAAAAAAAGAAAGAACAGATTTCACAAAGGAAAACCCTGGTTCTCAAAATTGGGATTTGGTTAGGGATGGATGGTGGGGGGCTGAACTCAGGGGATCTTTTTCTTTGCTGTTGATTTGGTTAGGAAGGAGATAACCCCTTTGGAACTGGAGAGGTTGGCCAATGGATTGTTGCCACGCAAGGACAATATCCTCAGCTTGTGGATAGCAAATGTCTGTGTGTTGATCAGGTAAGAGTGTGTGTGTCTTTTTGGGGAGATGGAGAACACTCACTCGACTGGGACTGGACAAGACCCGACCCTTTTTGTAATAGACGTGGACCAGAGCAGCAAATGAAATGAGAAGCCTGACAAACATTCCGCTCTTGCTTATGTTGTCTGGTTCTTTCCTTCCCCCCAATGATTTTGGGCCTCTCTATATGGGCCACTTCTTTGCAAGGCCCATTAGTTCATTGTTGAGATTTTAAATGAAAAGCCCTCCTATTTTGGGTTTTACTGGAACGTCCCATGAAGTAAATTTAGATCAGACCATCTTCACCTCCGCGATGCCGACCCTTCACAGCCGCCGACTATCCGAATCACGTGATTCGAACGTATAATAATTCTTCTAGGAACGCGTTTGTGGTCGACTCGTGCTCGGAATGTACTGTTCTACGATTATCCTCTTGGGGGGTAAAAGCAGATGCATCTGAGATCGTCACCATCGCTTTTGATATCAATAAATGAGCAAAATTTCATTAAGGCCAGGCTTGTGTGCTGTTTGATGTTACATGACGTCATATATATAGATCAAATTGGGCAGTCGGCAATGTCACATGGGAGGATTACGTTTCTTTTACTACACAATCACAAGTTATATACTACGTGAATAAAAGTTGTTACAAGGCGTTTTGGGTGGTTGGTTGGGGTTCGGACAAACATTATGGCCCCCATAGTCTATCGTTATTGTTTATTGTTGAAAAATGTTATAAATGTTCCAAAAGGAACCACCACTGTTATTAGTACTTCCCTACTCTAACCCTTCCATTGAGACATTCACAACGAAACGATCAATTTTTTGTTTACCAGATTTTACATGCTCATAAGTGTTTACACATTAAAGCCATTTTGGGCCATAATATTGCTAAAACCCATTGAATCGACAAAGAACAGCGGATGGATTTTATGGTTGATAGTCGAAACACAGCCGTTGAGTTCAGTCGAAAGAAATGTTTCAGTCAAAATTTGACTAAATCTTAGTTGAAAGAAATGTTTCAACCGAAATTTGACGAAGTCTTAGTCGAACGAATGGATCTAGTCGAAATTATAAGACTTAGCCAATTTCTAGTCGAAGTTCCACCAAGACTTAGTCAATTTCCAGTCGAAGTTCCACCAAGACTTAGTCGAAATATGTTAAGTGTGCAGTTGGTTTTAATTTAACATGTGCAAAATGTGCCTTGCGGTTATTGCTAGGATAAGATCAAGTGTTAGTATAAATATGGGGGTAGTCTCGCGTAATAAACACACGACAATCATTTAAAGATCCCGAAAGGCTGCTTGGTTGTCATCTTGTACTATGTTTTTTAATAATGGAAATAAGTATTTTTGTTAATGCATTTGAGTTCTTCAATTTACATTTGGCGACCACTTTTACTTTACATTCACTGTGTCCTCCGCCGAATATCGCGACGTGTTGTTCCATCCACAAACAATAAGTTAGCAAGTCATTGCACTGCGCGTAGTTCGACGTTTAAAAACAGGTTATACTCGACCGGACATTCTACGGAGGATGCGAAACTTACTGTCCTGAGTTGTTACCGTTCGACGGGGGTTGCATAACACCGGCAACCCGTTCGTTAGTGATACGGTTAGTGGTTGCCGAAACAAGAATGACAAACGAATAGAAAAACGTTAACATCGAAATAATGGTGTAATGGGTATTGCCGAGCCATTAATAGATGACCCGGATGATGATTGACGATGTAATCTAGGACGCGGCGTCAAACCGAGAAGACATGTCCTAAACAACGAACAAGTGGGGGGTGGGGGAGGTATATTTTTTCCTCTTATTGTTCCGGGATGGGTCATTATCAAAAGAAAGAACCACCCACTTATTATTATATGAAACTTGTCTTAATCACTCCGGACGACATCATATGCAATGTAATGTATGTCAAATGCAGCATTCCTGTGCAATGATGAATCAGAAAAGGCGAAAATGGGACACACACAAAAACCCTTGATAATAAATGCCGGTGCAGCTAACAACATTGTGATCCCGCTTGGTTTAAGGGAAGCACAACACAATCTCCCTTGATTAGGACACGCACGCCCATATAATAATCGGAGAGAGGAGGATACTAGAATTGCGCAAAGATGCCGTCAGCAGATGCTACTTGTTGGCGATGAGACACTGACAGCCGAAAAAATTGAGGTAGAAAAGCCTGTCTGTTTGGAACTTAAAACATAATGTTCTCTCCTATTTGTTTTTGCTTGGGCTTCTAACAAGAAGCATGCAATCCATCATCTCACCGCAGCTAAGTTTAGGACATGTAATGGATTATATTATGATCGAATGGAGTTGCAAGTGTCAGATAGACGACTGGATAGTGTTGGGTCTATGATGAGGGGGATGATCCAACTGTGTTCGTCGATAGAATTCAATATGGTGGTGGTGGGTGGTAATTCAATGGCCGGAAAACTCTGATTGGTAAAGTCAATTGAATTCGGGTTGGGGGGGGGGGGAATTTGGTAGATTTTCCATCCATCTTGGACGTTGGAGGAGGGAGTGTGCGAGAGGGGGAGTAAGTTGGGATTGACAATTGAATTTAACATTGATCCTACCAAATTATGACCCCCCCCTCCTGTGTAAGAGTTGTAAAAAGTGGTTGGCCTCATTAAATTTCACATTGGTCGTTCGTTTTCCCTCCATTTGTTTTTTTTTTTCTTTGGGACAATTGGGTTATTTTATTATTTACATCCCCATCCCCCAAAGGGAGAAGAAAGCATTTGAGGCTGCTTAGGCGTGTTTCTATGCCTTGGAGAAACCGAACACTCTCCCTGGAAATCATTCAATTTTAGTAGTTCAATCAGCTTAGCTCATCCTGCATGATGTTGTTGGAAAATTTTCAGGTTCATGACTTGTGTTCTAATCACTCCTAATCCCCAATCCCATTTTCATGTTCATGTCTTCTTAACAAAATGCCAATCTATCTCTCTGTGTGGTATGCCCCGCACCAGTCCATTAAATGTTGGCAAAACTCAACTCAAACTCAATTATTCGATTCTCAGTCCCCCTCCTACATAAACCCGGCAACCCTCTGCTCTCATTTCCTCAACTTGCAGGGCCGCAGACAATCTCCTAAAAGAAGCAGATCTCTGGGCTCTTCGCACAGGTTGTCCTGTCCTGTCTCTTGCAGATGGAGGGCTCCCTTGTCATGAGGTTTCTTGTTTTCACGGCTGCATTGGCTACCGTGACTCCTGGGACGGATGCCGCCCGCGCGTTCTTCATTTTCGGGGACTCGCTGGTCGATAACGGCAACAACAACTACCTCTTCACCTCTGCGCGTGCCGATGCGCCCCCGTACGGGATCGACTACCCGACTCACCGCCCCACCGGCCGCTTCTCCAACGGACTCAACATCCCTGACCTCATAAGTATACTTTCTTCTTGAGATTGATTATGCTTCCAACTTACCACATTGTTGTGCGTTTGACTATACTTGTATTGCACGACATTGCCAGGTGAGGCTATCGGGTCAGAGTCCACACTGCCTTACCTGAGCCCCCAGCTCACCGGAGAGAGGCTCTTGGTGGGGGCCAACTTCGCATCTGCTGGTATTGGTATACTCAATGACACCGGGATCCAGTTCGTAAGTATAGTCTAGTCTCCTTCTAGCATGTACATTACGACGAACTTGAGTAAGAGAATTTAACTTTCGCTTCTCTCCTACTTAGATCAACATCATCAGGATCGTCAAGCAATTGGAGTACTTCCAACAATACCAGCTGAGGTTGTCCACACTAATCGGCGAAGAACAGACGCAGCAGCTCGTCAACCAAGCTCTCGTCCTGATCACCCTTGGCGGGAATGATTTCGTCAACAACTACTACCTCGTCCCATTCTCAGCAAGGTCCCGCCAGTTCTCACTCCCTGACTATGTTGTGTACCTGATCTCCGAGTACCGCAAGATCCTCTACGTAAGGGAAAAATACTATTTCATCCTCAATTTCTTCGCCTGTAATGACGCTCTATTAAGTGGCGAATATTTGGTTGCTCCCGGCAGAAACTGTATGACCTCGGGGCACGCCGTGTCCTGGTGACAGGGACAGGACCCCTGGGGTGCGTCCCGGCAGAGCTAGCCCAGAGGAGCACGAACGGGGAGTGCGCGGTGGAGCTCCAGAGAGCGGCAGCGCTCTTCAATCCTCAACTCATCCAGATGATCGCGGAGATCAACAGTGACATTGGGTCCGACATCTTCGTCGCGGTGAACGCGATGGAGATGAAGATGAACTTCATCAACGATCCTCAGGCCTACGGTAACGATAAAAACAGTCACATCGTTCAGACAGAGACAGACAACATACCTTTTTGTCCGAACATTGTTTTGAATGGTGGTAGTGACTGGTGACAGGGTTCGTGACGTCGAAGGTGGCGTGCTGTGGGCAAGGGCCGTACAATGGGCTTGGGCTGTGCACGGTGGCATCAAACCTTTGTCCGAACAGGGACTTGTACGCGTTCTGGGATCCATTCCACCCATCAGAGAAGGCCAACAGGATCATCGTCAGGCAGATCCTAACAGGGACTACAAAGTACATGTACCCAATGAACCTAAGCACCATCATGTCCATCGACTCCTACTCTACAACCTAAAAAACAAAAAACCCATTCTTTTATATTTTGTGTGTTTGTAATTTGGTGCTTGGGAATTGCTCAAAATGTTTGTCCTTTTGTCATCATAAGCCAGAAATTAATGTAATTTGGAACTATCATTTTCACACTTCCAATCTACAACTCCCAGCTCACTCTCTTTGGACTTAAACTCTTCGCTTAACTGGAAAGTGGATCTCATTGATTGTGAAAAAATAAATAAATTCTCAAACTCCAGACGTTGTTTACACGATAAAATCATTTTGGGCCATAATATTGGTAAAGCTCATTGGATCGACGAAGAGCAACGGGTGATTCTACCAAGACTTAGTCCAAGGGAAGGTTCCGGTTGAACTGCTACCATGACTTAGTGGAAATATGTTAAGTGTGCAGTTGACTGTAATTTAACATATGCAAAATATGTTGAGCGGTTATGGTATGAATTGTGTTGGCGGTTGTTGTTTGGATAAGATCAAATTTTAGTATAAATATAAGGTTGGTCTCTTATAATAAAACAACGATAATTATACTCGAAGGGCTGCTTCGTTGTCTTTTTGTACTCTATTTTCTAACAATGGAAGTAAGTGTTCTTGTTCTTCATTTCATTGATTGTTTAAAAATTTTGACGAACACTTTTATTTTTATAATCACCGTGACATCTATCGAATATCGTGACGTGTTGTTTCACCCGCAAACAACACAGGCTTTACTTAAAGTTTTCGGGTTTAGATCGCGGGTCGATCTAGCGGTATGGTTGATCCGCAGGGATGCCATATTTATCGTAGGCTTTCGAACCCTGGATTTAGTTAGCTCAGCTGATCAAACCAGTTGAGGGGCACAAAATTTATGTAACTCAAATTGGGGGACTGTCTCTCATCTCAACCCCCTCCCTCCCTCCCTACCTAAAAGAAATGGTAGGGTTTGAATTGGAGCTGTTCGGTTTCTTTTGCAGACTGGGCTAATCATTTTGTTCCCATAATTCGTCTTTAAGACGGGGCTGTCTGCAGTAACACGTTCTTCCGTCGCCCTCACTATTACACATTTATATCTTACTTCAATTAAAAAAGGATCTTCCTCGGTACCGACAAAAAAAAAATTGTGAGGTAGCAGTAAACTATTGGGAGTTGTCAGAATAAATTCTTTTCTTTAAGGTCATTTCCCATCCAAAAGTCGCCACTTCCGGTGGAATTTGGATCCTGAACGGCACGGGCATCCAGTTCGTGAGCATAAACACAACCCCGTCTTAATCATAAACCTTAATCTAATCTAGCATCGAATTGGGTTCTCGGGACTTTTAAGAATTTGATGTGTTTCTTTCAGGGTGGCAGATTAATATAATCAGGATGTGGCAGCAGCTCGAGAACTTTAGGGAGTACCAGCAGCGGGTGACCTCACTTGTTGGGACTCAGCAAGTCAAGTTCTGATATAATTTTTCCCAGAAAGCAACTTGTGGTTAGATCATGGTACCAAGTATAACACCCGATCCCATGAAACACAGAGCATTCTCGATCATGAGTAGGAACTGTAATTGCAGCAATGACAGAAGAAGATGACGTTTACTTAGGAATTGGAATATAAAGCTGTCGGTACATTCCAGGGAGCGTCAAGCTTGTCAATGGTACAACATTATATTTTTCCGTGGCAGCGAGTCTTTATACATGGGCAACATAATCAACTGGATCTAACGGTCTCAATCGCCAGGACCAAATCGTCGAATTTGGCCCCCGTGACCTCCTTCACGACCTTAGCGTCCTTGAGGATCTTAAATGTAGGTACAACCCTTATCCCAAGCTCCTTCGCCAAGGGCTGCATAAATCGTATGCCGTTCACTTGCGACACAATCACGTAAAAACGGTAAAGAGAGACAAACTAGAGCTGAGCAGCATACCTTGTTATCTTGGTTGCAATCGAGCTTCAGAAAAACGACGTCCGTGTATTTCTGGGACAATTCCTGAAACTTCGGAGCCATCACCTTGCAAGGACCGCACCTGAGATACAATGAAGAAAACTCAGTGACATTCACATCTGGCAAAGTGTCGATCGCTGAGGATGGTCACAGCTATGGCTGGCGTGCAGTTCGATGTCAATGAAATGCCAAAAAGCACAAGAGTAACAAAGAAAGCAAGCCCCGAATTGCAAGCAAGATCATCACACTTTTCGACATTGGTTGGGATCATGAAGTTCGCAAAGCGGCCGACTCAGCGTTTGAATTCTGCATCAAAGTTTTGTTCCCCTTAAGCAACCGGGTTCCATTGCTATGGAAAACCGAAGCAGGGAAACTAGAGGAATTATCCGCTAAGATCCAGATTCCTCGACTAGGCATGACCACAAAAGCATTATGCATCGCTATCCATTCGCAACACCTAGGATCCAAAGGTGGCCGAGGCTGGATCAAGCAGTCAATTGCTTTCAGTACAGGCCATAACGGGCCGACAAGCACCATCCGATGGGCGTAGAAAGCAGCACAAGCAGACGTACAGCAGCTACACAGAGAGTAGGGACCAGTGAAAGCATACCACTGGGTGTA
This sequence comes from Melastoma dodecandrum, assembly GCA_029817715.1. Taxonomy (NCBI): domain Eukaryota; kingdom Viridiplantae; phylum Streptophyta; class Magnoliopsida; order Myrtales; family Melastomataceae; genus Melastoma; species Melastoma dodecandrum. The sequence goes on along the minus strand of JARUPY010000329.1, from coordinate 663,423 downwards.
CATGTCGAGGACGACAGCCTTGTCGCCGGCTGCCCTGACGATCGGCCAGAAGCTGTCCTTGTTAACCTCCGTAACTTGTCCGATGTTCACGACTGCGGCGTCGACGGTGCAGCTCACCACGAACGGTCGTTGAGGACGTCCGCCAGGCCGTGGGCCATATCGACGAAGCTGCCTCGAGGAAGAGGCGGAGGGGAAGCGGATCCCGGAAGGGAGCTGAGCAGGTGCCGGAGTAGCACCGGAGGAGGGAGTAGCGCGCGCCGGCGACGACGGAGAGAAGCGGAGAGCCATGGGCCGACGAGGGGAGCGGATTGGTTGGAGTGGTGCTGTTAAGACAGGATGGGAAGGAGGAGTTTTATTACCGGGAGGTCTTGTTCTTTTCCTCGTGAAGCTAAAGACGGAAATGCCCTTATTCGTGTGGACGTGACGGCGTGACAGGGAGGGCGTTTTGGGTAACGTGAAAACTGGTGATGGCTATAATTGGGCAGACGGGAATATTACTTGGAACAAGATCTTCCTGCCGATGCCAAGAAAAATCAATCTTTAGATTTTGGATTTGGACCGTCAAATCTCTTAATCCTTTTTTCCCTTGAGACTTGAGCCGCCGAAGGAGCGGTCTAAAATTTGGACCCAGAAGTTGGGCCTATGGGCCTATTTACTAAATGGGCCAGAAGCATGGCCCGTATGAAGCTCTACTTTTTCTTTTTCTTTTTTGCCTTTGCCTCGTCGTTTGTCTTTCATTCATATCGTCACAAACGAACTGATTTAAGAACACTAGAAAAGGATCCAAACTGGGATACGTATCCGATCGTCGAAACGTTATCGCTTCTTCCATTTGATTTTGATTTTTCTTTTGTTTGTGCGCGCGTGTGGATGTTGAGTATTTATTGCCTTTTGACCTAACTTCTATTCATTTTATTACGTTGGGGGGGGAAGTAGTGAGTGACAAAGCGGCTTACCAACCAAAATCCAACACCACCAAAATTCATCCCACTCTTGTAAAGTAACCATTTTCCTTTCTCATTTGGCTGGCATTACGGGTGGCTACCCTGCATTTGCTCTACGTATCATTTTGGAACGTCTATTTACCCGAGTCTTGTTACTAAATATTCGTCGGTGTAAAAATATAATTTCGAAAATATAATGCTAAGTTTCAAAATTCCTCTTATACAGCCTTGAACTTGAACTCTATGAGTTCGACTTTGAAATAGAAGGAAGTCTAACTCATAAGTTTCGAGTTCCAACAAGCGGGAGTAAAGTTAAATTCTATGAGTTCAACTTCATGGGTGCATGATAAATAGTTCGACTTACCAACACTTTGGAGGTTTTAAAGTTTTTGAAAGACGGATATCGAACTTATAGAGTTCCACTTCCTTCTTGTCTTTTAAGGAAGTCCAACTCCACGTACATTCATCATGCACCATGAAGTCGAACTTATAGAGTTTGACTTCACTCACGAAAATATTTCATGGACCAACGCTGTTTATGAAAAAAACTCTTGTCTCCCCCCACCCACACCAACTTTTTCGTGGACACGAATGATTTTGCTACACGAGACGAGTATTAATTTTACTACATTCCTCGGGTCAATCCTTTTGCCTTGTGTCCTTGGTGATGATGAGCATGAGAGCAGCTGCAGTGTTGTCGGTAGTCCCCGGTGTGATCGATCCCTTGGTAGCACTTAAAAGAAAAAATAGGTTATGAGGTCATGTATGACGCCACGCCCACGTCTCAGTCGACCACTACTTCCCAAGTGACATGGAAATCGGCCAAAAGAGGAGAAGAAAGGGAGGTGGGGGTTAATAAGAAGAGTTAGTCAGTCATCCTTATCCCACATGATCATGGGTTTCCTCTTTCTTTCTTGGTGTGAAGCTTAATCATCAACACGCGGCAGGCAGTACAAACACTTGTTCTCAGGCAGTAAGTAGTTAGAAATGGATGAACCTTTCATTTCTTTCTAATGTACGTGCGATATAAATTGCTCAAATAGAAACACGCCTTTCTAGAAAAACTTTTCCAATGGAGGGCACGCACTCGATTGTGACATTGACCAGAAGGAATGATGGATGTTTTTTAATTTTTTTAATTATCTTAGGTGAACTCCAAGAAGAGAGTTTGTAAAGGAGAAGGTGATGATGGTGGTGGTGGTGGTGGTGGTGAGAGTCGAACAAGCATGCCTTGTCGGCCATCTTTTTCCTTCTTACCAATTCCCATGTTCCTCTTCTTCTTTCCCTCCCCCTCAACCCACTTGTCTGAACTTCCCTGTTCATTCCCCCATGACTGAACACAACACAGTCATCATCCTCTTGTTTCTATTGACTTACATTTTTACCAAATGGTTGGTCGGAGATCTCAGATGATCTCTGTATAAATCATGCGGGTTGTTTCGATCTGTGGCGCCTCCGCGGCTTCTTTTGCCGTGTTGCTTGTCTGTTCCTTCCTCTTCGGGCAGTGCCGAGGGGTTAATCTAGAGGGGCAGTACCTCCTTGAGGTAAGGGCGGGGCTCGATGGTTTCGGCCATCTCAGGGATTGGAACGCCGAGGACCCGACGCCTTGTTGGTGGCTCGGCGTGAATTGCTCGGATCCAGGGGATGGTTCGTCGGCGGTTGTAGTGTCTCTGAACTTGAGTTCCATGAACCTATCGGGGGTTCTGTCTCCAAGTATCGGCAAGTTGGTCGGCTTGACTCACGTTGATCTGTCATTCAACCAGTTGTCCGGTTGCATCCCTAGGGAGATCAGCGGTTGCTCAAACCTTGAGGTGATCAGGTTGAATAATAATCAATTTACAGGGCAGGTGCCGGAAGAGATCGGCGGGCTTAGTTCCTTGACGATTCTGAATATCTGCAACAATAGGCTCTCAGGACCTTTGTCCGAAATGCTCGGGAACGCGAGTTCGCTGACGGACTTGGTGGTGTATTCGAATAACCTCACAGGGTCACTTCCCCGATCTTTGGGGAACCTCCATAATCTGAGGACATTCCGAGCCGGGCAGAATTTGATAACAGGGAGCATTCCGCCGGAGTTGGGCCGATGCGGTAATTTGGAGTATCTAGGCCTGGCGCAGAATCAGTTATCCGGGGAACTACCCAAGGAAATCGGGATGCTCGTGTACTTGACAGATTTGATCCTCTGGGGCAACCAGCTTTCCGGGGTGTTGCCGAAAGAGCTTGGGAACTGCACGAGTTTGAAGATGCTCGCCCTTTACGAGAACAGTCTAGTCGGGGCCATCCCCAAGGAGCTAGGGAACTTGAGGTCTCTGAAGAAGCTGTATGTTTACAGGAACCAGTTGAATGGGTCGATCCCGAGAGAAATCGGGAATCTTTCCTTGGCTGCGGAGATTGACTTCTCGGAGAATTACCTTTCCGGGGAGATACCCCCAGATATATCCAGGTTATCGGAGCTGGAGCTGCTGTATCTTTTCCAGAATCAACTGACGGGCGAAATCCCGGTCGAGATCACGGGACTGCAGAACCTCACGAAGCTTGACCTATCAATCAACCATCTCACGGGTCCGATCCCTTTGGGGTTTCAGTACCAGAGGAAGCTCGAGATGCTCCAGCTGTTCAACAATTCGCTGAGTGGCTACATTCCCCCGGGATTGGGAGTTTACAGCCCTCTTTGGGTCGTCGACCTGTCGGAGAATCTACTCACTGGAAACGTCCCGAGACACCTTTGCAGGAATTCCAATCTGATACTGTTAAACTTGGGCTTAAACATGCTCACGGGAAGAATCCCCAGTGGAATCGCTAGCTGTCAATCTCTCGTGCAGCTTCGCCTATTCGGAAACAGCATTGAGGGTAATTTCCCGATGAAACTGTGTGATCTTGTGAATCTTACTACGGTGGAATTGGATCAGAACAGACTCGGTGGCCCGATTCCTCGAGAAATAGGCGGTTGCACGGCCCTGCAGATTCTTCATCTTTCTGATAATCACTTCACGTCAGAGCTTCCGAAAGAGATCGGAAACCTTTCGAAGCTGGTCTTTTTCAACGTCTCATCAAATTTGCTGAAGGGGGAAATCCCCCCGGATATTTTTCAGTGCAGAATGCTTCAGCGGTTGGATCTCTGCCAGAATGGTTTCCATGGGAGCTTGCCCATTGAGGTCGGGAACCTCCCCCATTTGGAGCTCCTGATGCTTTCAGACAATTTCCTGTCGGGGAACTTACCTGTCGTGCTCGGGAACCTCACTCATCTGACTGAACTGCAGATGGGCGGAAACTACTTCTCCGGGGCCATACCATCCGAATTAGGCCTGCTTTCCGGGTTGCAGATAGCTCTCAATCTCAGCTTCAACAATCTGTCAGGCAAGATCCCACCAGAAATTGGAGGCCTTATTCGGCTTGAGTATCTTCTGCTCAATAACAACCACCTGACTGGCGCTATCCCCACATCTTTCCGAAACCTGTCGAGTTTGTTCGGATGCAACTTCTCATACAACTGCTTATCAGGTCCTCTGCCTCCGTCCTCCCTGATAGAGAATATGCCCGTCACCACCTTTATAGGAAACAGAGGACTCTGTGGAGGGATTCTCGGGAACTGCTTGGCCTTGCCTGTTCGGCTCCCGTTTGCCGCAGAAATAAGCAGGAATTCCCGGATTGCCAAAGTTATCATCACAATTTCCACAACCATAGGAGGGGTTTCTTTCGTGTTGATACTAGTTGTGTTATACTTCATGAGACGCCTGGTTGAAACTGTGGCGCCGTTGCAGGAGAAGCCCTCCATTTCCCCTGATTCCGACATTTACCTCTCCCCGAGAGAAGGTTTTACCTTTCAAGACCTGATTTCGTCAACTAAAAACTTCGATGAGGAATTCATCATTGGAAGAGGCGCCTGTGGAACCGTCTATAGAGCCATGCTACCAAGCGGGATCCCTATTGCAGTCAAGAAGCTAGCCTCAAACAGGGAAGGCAGCAACAACATTGACAACAGCTTCCATGCAGAGATACAAACCCTGGGGAAAATCCGGCATCGTAACATCGTGAAACTGTACGGATTCTGCTATTACCAGGGATCAAACCTTCTCCTTTATGAATACATGGCGAGGGGAAGCTTGGGGGAACTCCTCCATGGGTTGTCGCCTGATCTCGATTGGCAGAAGAGGTTTATGATCGCCCTCGGTGCAGCTGAGGGCCTTGCTTACTTGCATCATGATTGCAAGCCCAGGATCTTCCACAGAGACATCAAGTCGAACAACATTCTCCTGGATGACAAGTTCGAAGCGCATGTCGGTGATTTTGGTTTGGCAAAGGTAATCGACATGCCGCAGTCGAAATCCGTGTCGGCAGTGGCTGGTTCGTACGGATACATTGCTCCTGGTGAGTAGGACAGCTTAAATATCGTGAACCATCTCCATTGCTTGCCCACCAAAATAATCCTAAAAAATCGCAGAGTATGCATACACCATGAAGATCACAGAGAAATGTGACATCTACAGCTATGGTGTTGTCCTGCTCGAGCTGCTGACGGGGAGGACGCCTGTCCAACCGCTGGACCAGGGAGGTGACCTCGTGACATGGGTGCGGCACTACATCCAGCGGCACTCGCTGTCACCCGGAGTACTCGATGACAGGCTCGTCTCACAAGACCAGGGTAACATATCTCACATGATCATAGTCATGAAGATTGCCCTCCTGTGCACCAGCCTGTCTCCTTTTGATCGCCCAACGATGCGAGAGGTCGTGTTTATGCTCATTGAGTCCTGTGAGAGGGAAGGGAACTTCAATATGTATGAGTCCGACCATGACATGGATCAGAAGGACGACCCCCAACTTGATATATCGTAACAGCAGCTAGCAGGAATTAGGGATGTATAGTGAGTACACCATCTACATTTATGATTAGATATACACCACGTATGTTTAAAGGTAAACTCAAACCGCGTCAAACCCAAAACTCGATTCTTTGCAGCCCGGCAAGTCGCATTAAGTTGGTCCGGTCGGTTTGAAAGGGAAGAAGTAAAGTAGAAGTGAGAATAGTACAACTCATAAGACCAGATGAAGTGAATGTGAACTTGTTTTTGTACAGCTTGAATTACTGGTTCATGTTCTCAGGAGGCAAACAAAAGTCTAAGCAAAACTTAAAGAGGCTCCAAAGTCTTGTATATTTTCCTTCCCGGGGTGCTCCTGAACTTAAGATTGCATCAGAGATAGATCTCTCTCTCTCGCCGGACCTTGATTCTAGTTTGGTAGTATTGTTGAATTAGATAAGCTGCAATGGTTTCGATGTGAGGACACATAATATACAATCAGACTGATTTGTTACGAAACTCGAAAGCTTAAGCTACTTCTTATTCGTCGTTGTAACCAGTACAACGAATGCCTCCAAGACTCCTCTGTGTTTCTGCCAGCGAAACATTCGTTTGCCAGGTTTAGACCGGAATGACATCCCATGACCTTGACCTTGATAGTGATGTTGCCGATGGGTTAGTGTCCTTTAGCTTCTGCATAACAGAGAGAGAAAAGACTGTTAACGATGCTAAGAATGATCGAAGCGATGTCAATGATAGAAAATGTTTGGAGGTAAAGGCTTGAGCAACGAACCGTATTGGCAACCGTGTTCTTCCACACCTTGTCCATCTCATCAAATACGTCGTCGATCGTGGGCCGGTCCTTGCTTGATTTGGCAACACAGAAGACTGCAACTTGTAAGATGGTCTTGAAGTCCTCTCTGTCAAAGTCCTCTTCAAGTCTCGAGTCCTCGAAATCTGACAAGGGGCGCTTGCCCATCATCACATCTTTCGCCTGCGGCAGAATCATAAGGGATCGCCTCATCGCTCATCTTCGTTATGTCTATATAAATCGGTTACCTTTCTGGTCAGTTGGTCTCTGGCATCCAGATCCAACTCGATGACTTTCTGCCCTGATAGAACTTGAAGAGTGACAATGCCGAAACTATAGATATCGCTGGCGCATGTCAACTTGGCATTGCTCATGTATTCCGGATCCATATACCCAATAGTTCCTCGGATATCCGTGAAGACTTTGCTCTCCTCCATTCCCAACACCTTTGCCAGGCCGAAATCCGAAAGCTTCGGTTCCAACTTGTTGGTCAACAGAATATTGGTGAGCTGCCAAAAACTCGAGTGAGTAAACAATGTCAGTTACAGTCCGACACCAATGTGATGCTTTGAGTATCACCAAGTTATATCCTTGACCTTGATATCTCTGTGGACGATGCAGCCATAGATGTAGTGGTGGAGATATGCCAGAGCACGAGCACAGTCCCGGAGGATTTTAACCCGCTTTTCCCACGTCAAAGGAGTGTCCTCCTCTGCAAAGAACAGATAAAGATTCCAATATCCGCAAGACAGAAGAAAGGATGAGGGAGAGAAGGTCGGATGTTTTTTAACTCAGCAACTGGTTGGCGAGATTCCCGGAAGCGCAGTACTCGTAGACAAGGTACTGTTCCCCACCGTCGATGCAGTAACCAAAGAGGCTCACCAAGTTCGGATGCCTAACCCTTGAGAGACCCTTGACCTCACTTCTGAAGGTGTCCGACGTGTTGCTCTTATTTATGTGCTTGATGGCGACCTCTTGCCCACTCGGGAGCACGCCTTTGAAGACCTCGCCTGCGCTGCCTCTCCCAAGGCTCTTCTTGTCACAGAAGTTGATTGCGTTCTCTATCTCGGTCTTCGAGAACCTGTAGAGGCTAGACCATGATGTGCAATCCTGGAGAGAAGGAGGTGGCGGCGGCGGAGGGCGGTGAAGAGGCTTCTCGCGCTTCGTCACGTATTTTATCAACGAAATGACCAGTATCAGCCCGACAGTTGCTATAAACAATGCGAACAGCACCTTCATCGTTGAATCTGCTACATCACACGGCTTACCATCGGTCCATGTCCATTCACTCAACGAAGTCACATAAAATGAAAAAAGGTTATCGAGATTGGACTACTCACATCTGACTTTGACATATCCTTGATCTGTAAACAAAGTATACTTTTGAGCTTAGGATGAACTATGAACTGTATGATTCAGGATGAAAAAATTCGGAGATATGTTTCAAAATTAGATCGATTGCTCACCCATTTTATCCAATGCCGGTAGGCATCTGTAGAAGCTATCGACCCAAGAAGGGTCTCCAATATATGTCGCAGCCACGACAATCACGGATGCTACGCCACATACTGCTTTCTCAGTATCGTTTTCCTTAGCTCCATCCAGTAGGTCGTCCCTGAGGCTTAGCACTGCGTTCGTGCAAGTCTTACAAGTCTCCTCATATGAAGTATTGAAATCATAACACTCTCTTCGTGCCTCCTCATACGGGGCCTTTTCTGTCACTGATTGCCAGGTCAATCTCGAGCAGAAGCTGCTCCCATGAATGAGATTATCGAAGTTACATGTGTTGGATTGAAGCAACTGTTGCTGGAGGATGTAAGAGCAGCAGTTTTTCCATTGATATTCAGGGAGGAAGATGTCGGCTTGTGTTTTACTGGCATGAGATGCGAGCGTCTGAGAGAAGACACTGAGGGCATTTCGGCAGCAATCTGTAGTCGGATAGCTGTCCCAGTAAGTCACCTTCTCTTGGGGACCGATACATTCGCCCGTTGGCTTGTATGGAAATGCGTTGAAGTCGAGTGGACAGACTGGTCGGTTAAGAAGGAGAGGTCAGCGGGCACAGGAACAGCATTCTCAGCTTATAGCATAAACATGAACCATGGTCTTCTTGATTATGGCTTTGAACATGTTTGCGGAGAAAGCTTACCTGCAGGAGTGTCCGGCGAAGGTGTCGGGGACAGGTCGCCAAGCACCGTGTGTATGAAGATGAGGACGAGGTAGAGCATAGCCTTTGCTACTTTTCCAGCGACGTGCTGGGCGTTTGAGGATGTGGCTGCCATCGAAGGCAAAGTTAAAAGGTTTGGGAAAGAAGGAAACCTGAGTAACTATAGAAGCGACGACCTCGTTCCATGTCATTTACAAAGCTGCTTCCAGCTAAAGAATCAACCTTGGAATCAACCAGGGGAGACAGCAGCAGAAACAACAACAATCTCGAAAAATTCGCACGAGACAAGCTGGCGTCTGGCGAACCAATCGAAATGCCTCCGTGAGGACAATTCGAGGATGCAAATGTACCGATGCTGTGTGTCCCGTCTGCTTCATCGAAGAACTTACGGCCTCTTCTCTTCTCTTTCTCTTGATTCTGTCACCCAATCAAAATAACCGGAATGGAAAATACATTTTTTTTTTCAAATGGTTTTGCAAATGAATGATCTTATATCCCTTGGGTTGATGGGCCGTTCCTAAACAGGGCTAAAGCACGTGTTAGGCCCAATATGGAGCCCATTCCGGGTCCGGACATAATTCTCGAGGTCCTTGGCTTTCAGAATTTCTTGTTGGGATACTAATTCGGTCCTTCATACTAATATTCTTCTCTTACTATTTTGGGGGAAGCATCTTCGATGCTTGAATTGATCACATGCAAGGAATCTATGTTCGTGCAGCATATAGAAGCAAGAACCGATCGAGTTAAGTTTGATTTGGATCCATGCTTTGTTGGCTGGAAACAAATGCTATTAAATAAGGAGCTTATTGTGGTAATGGACTTCCTTTAAGCTTATGGGGAGAACAGCAGAGTTCAGAGAATATATTCACCCTCCAAGTTCGCGTTTGATCAGGTGTTCTCGAGGTTATTAAAAGGCACAACTGAGGGGATGTACCTAGCCAAGTGAGTTGCATTTTGTCATAGTATGTGAAGGAGTCCTATGTGACCAAGAGGAAGAGCTTGGGAGATGTCAAAAACATGACCTTTGACTGCAAGTCACAGATGATGAAGATCTGGGCACTAAGGAGATGTATTCCGGGGAAGGAAAGTTGCGATAACAGGATTTGTTTCCAGAAGGGCACGGACTTTCAGACGCGGGATCGGTTGTTGATTAAAGGTGCTTGTTGGTTTTGCCAATACCTCCATTAACAGCCAAAAGGATTAGACTGTTTTACAACTTTTGGTCAATGTCTTCTTTTTGATAATCCAAATCATTTAAACCGAAAAGTTCAGACAAAAACATGCTCACTCGGCTGGCACAAGTGACTTAAAGTTTTGCTTCTAATTTTTTCTCTGCTTCGTTCCAAAGCTTTTGTCTTTACAAAACTCGATTCATATGGCTTCCTCTTTCCCCTGGAACAAAACATCGGGAAATCAGGCCAACGTGACATGCTTCCAAGGAAGCATTACCACTACTAAGCTTTCTCACTACATTGCGCCACTTACATAGCAGCTACATCTGCCTTCCAAAGTTTGTGAGACTCGGTGAGCTACATCAAGATGAAAATGCAGGCGCGGGCTGTCATGTTGATCCTGAGCATGCTCATGTTCACGTCCCACGTTCGGAAAAGAAATTGGTAGTAATCCACAATGGGAACAAACCCAATCCCACATTCGGAAAAAAAATTGAGTCCGGCGTAGTATATATTGGAAAGTCAAGATGACAGGCTTTTTTTTCCAGAAGGACACAGACTATTCGACAACGGTTATTGATTAAAGACGGTCTTTGGTTTTGCCTATACCTCCATAAACAGCCAAAATGATTAAATTGTTTTACAACTTTTGGAGGAGTCAAACAATGTCTTCTCATTGCATTGCCCCACTTACATAAGCAGCCACATCTGCCTTCCAAGTCTGCGTGACTCAGTGAGGTACATCAAGATGAAACTGCAGGCGCGGATCATTCCTGTCATGTTGATCCTGAGTATGCTCATGTTCACATCCTCGGCTACCCTTGCCACCGTGAGGAACAGCCTGGACAACAACAAGAAGATGACCCTTCACTGCAGGTCGAAGGATGACGATCTCGGCACAAGGGAGATGTCCCCCGGGGAGACATACTCGTGGAGCTTCAGCCCGAACTTATGGACGCTGTTCTACTGCACGGTCTCGCAGGGCAACATTCAGGGGTACACCTTCAACGCATATGATCAGCAGAGGGACTTCGAACTCTGTAAGGAGAAATGCTTTTGGGATATTTTCGATGATGGCATATATTTTAGGTTCGAGGAAACAGGTGAAGTCGATCTGTACTACGACTGGCTCAAGTGAAAGGAGGAAAAGAGGAGGGCCTTCATATACAAACGACTACATAATGAAATTATGAAGAATCCTTAGCGCACGTACCGGCACATCCTTGTTATTATCTTTACTATGAATTCTGTTGATGAAATAAAATTACCTTGTCCCTAAAACTTGATGAAATCATGTCTTTCCCTTCTTTGAACTACAAAACATACACACACACACACACACACATATATATATGTATATATTTGATGAAGTTTTAGAATTCTTACGCAACATCTAATAAAGATATTTCCTGCAAATTTAATTTGAAATTGAAGGTAAACAATTCTTCTTAGCGGGTCGACTTCAATACAAAGCGATTGTGCCGTTGCGATAAAAGCAACGCCAGGACTCCCCACCCACGTATTCAATAGGCGAGTGTCCGTAACATTTTGCCTAGTAAAAGTTTCCTACTAGTGATATGAATTTTGATATGTTGCTACGCTGCTTCACAACAGTGCAATTATCTTATCCTGCTTGTGTGCAAAAGAATAGAAGAGAACTGAAAAAACGAGAAAGAATGAATTCATTCCAAAAAATTGATCCGTGTAAATAAATAATATTATTTCATGTACGAAAACAGCATAAGTTTCAAGTTCCCGCGCGGTGATGTTGATCTGTATTACGATTGGCTCCCTAAGTGAGGAACGAATTGAAGATCAATCGGCTTTGTTTTCATTGGACACCATCTTTGCGAAGATGAATGAATTGAGGCCTTGATTTTTCATTTCTTTTCCCTTTTTTTTTAATAAATAACAGCAAGTGATCGACATGGACATTCGGTTTCTATTGCTTTGGAGGGGATGTTACAACCTTTTTTGCTGAAAGGTCCCAATCTTTCTTCCGTAATGTTAAGAAGAAACTGAACGTCTTACGCTCGTACTGCACACTCGAATCATGTCCGCTTGGAAAAGATTTAGCGGCACAGGAAAATGTTCGTGCAGCATATATATATATAAAAAGAACCGAGTAAGTGTGATTTGGTTGCATGCTTGATGGCGGTGATGAAATATGTATACAAAAAGAGCTTCTTACTCTGGTAATGAACTTTTGTTCGACCTTTAGATCACTCAAAAAGTGTGAACTAGAGTTACTAAATGGGCCCCCAAGAATTGGTTGCCCATTCTGTTCTGAGTACAACATCTGCATCCATCCATGGATATCTAATTGAAGTGTCAATTTAGAGTCCGTTGTTCTACTACTACTCCTTTGAATACGTATAGATGACATCCGAAAATATTCCAGTTTGGAGCTTGTTTCCGGTCATCGTGTTGAAAATGGGTTGTAACCCACAATGGGAGCAAACCCAATTCTACGTCCGGAAAAAAAATTGAGTCCGGCGTGGTATATATCGGATTACTCCCCTTACAACCAATTGGTCTTGGAGATGAATATGTTGAATGTAAAGAAAAAGCCCCTCTTACAATATCGAGAAGTTATTGAATTAAGGCACAACCGAGGGGAAAACGGAACAAAATACTGGCTTGTTCACATCGCGTCTCATCGCCTAGATAACTCATATACACTCTCTCATGGAGGACACGCGGACCATGTGATCAAGAAGAGGTGACTGCAAGTCACAGATGATGACGATCTGGGCAATAAGGAGATGTATTCGAGGAGGAATACTCAAGGTTCTCGGACAGCTATTGCAAAATGAAGGAAAGTCACGATGACAGGCTTTTTTTTCCAGAAGGACACAGACTATTCGACAAGGATTTGGTTATTGATTAAAGATGCTCATTGGTTTTGCCTATAACTCCATAGACAGCCAAAATGATTAAATTGTTTTACAACTTTTGGAGGAATCAAACAATGTCTTCTCATTGCATTGTCCCACTTACATAAGCAGCTACATCTGCCTTCCAAGTCTGTGTGACTCGGTGAGCTACATCAAGATGAAAATGCAGGCGCGGGTCATTCCTGTCATGTTGATCCTGAGCATGCTCATGTTCACGTCCTCGGCTATCCTCGCCACCGTGAGGAACAGCCTGGGCAACAACAAGAAGATGACCCTTCACTGCAGGTCGAAGGATGACGATCTCGGCACGAGGGAGATGTCCCCCGGGGAGACATACTCGTGGAGCTTCAGCCCGAACATATGGAAGACGACGCTGTTCTACTGCACGGTCTCGCAAGGCAGCATTCAGGGGTACCCCTTCAACGCATATGATCAGCAGAGGGACTACAGACGCTGTGAGGACAAATGCTTTTGGGATATTTTCGATGATGGCATATATTTTAGGTTCGAGGAAACAAATGAAGTCGATCTGTTCTACGACTTTCTCAAGTGAAAGGAGGAAAAGAGGAGGGCCTTCATATACAAACAACTAAATAATGAAATTATGAATAATCCTTAGCGCACGTACCGGCACATCCTTGTTATTATCTTTACTATGAATTCTGTTGATGAAATAAAATTACCTTGTCCCTAAAACTTGATGAAATTATATGTTTTTCCCTTCTTTATTAGATGAAATTTTAGAATTCTTAGGCAACATCTAATAAAGCTATTCCCAGACTTTTACCAAATTTCATTTGAAATGCAAGTAAATGATTTTTTCATATCGGTTCTACTTCAATATAAAGCGATTGTGCCAGTTGCGATAAAAGCAACGACAGGACTCCCCACGTATCCAAAACGAGAGTGTCTGTAATATTGCGCCTAGTAAAAGTTTCCTCCTAGTGATATGAATGTTTGATATGTTGCTAAGCTGCTTTTTACAGCAATGCAATGAGTCGTTTTACTTATTTTGCTTGCTGTCGACCGCAATGTGCAAAAAGAATATAGTTAAATTTCATGTTAATGCTTTGTCTGGTTTTCTTTGTATTATTGTAATTTACTTGTTCTTGACAAGAAAACACACAACAGCATGGCCACGAACGACTAACAACAGACAGTAATATTAAAATAATTAGAGCAATTAACAACAATGGACATGATTACATAACTAAAGAGCGAGTAATGACAGCAAACCAAACCAAAGTGCAAGAAACGTGTTTAAAACAAATACAAGAAACCAAACCAAAGTGCACAAGGCTCTCATAGATAACGCTCATAGAAACAAATAAAGAATTGAAAATCAACAAACTATGATAACCTCCTTCTAACAAGCACTTTTTATTTGTTCCCTTTCAATAAAATTACATCTTTGTGTTGAAATTGAAATATATGGACGACTTCACGTAACGGTTCGAGCTTTTACGACATTTGGTGTTATATGAAAGTTTGTTTCCGGAGTAGAATTAAAGGACATTCCTAAAATTGATCCGAAAGATTGATTTAGCATATGCTTTTAGAAACAACTATTCATTTATTTATCTTCTATTTTGGATAATAAATAGATCAAAACTCTAATGATTGTTACAGAGTATTCCGGCGTATTCTTTACCAAGACTATTATCTTGTAAAAGAGTATTTTTCAACATTAATCATTTCATTAAAAAAATATTATACTTTGAAAAATTTAATTAAGAATAATTTATATTAGTATAACTTTATCGAGGGAAGAAAAACAACAACAAAAAAACCCACTTGCAAAAGCCAGAACCTCAACCACAACATGTCTATCCAAGCTCTTGCTCTTGAAGTGAAGGATGTGTAGATCGTGGTTTTTCGGTGGTCATCCATGTGTTCTATTAGTGATTCGACTTCTATTATTGCGTGACTATGAGAAAGTCAACCGGAAGGTGGAGTGAGCGAAGATGGAACTAGCACGCCGACCATGGATCCGGTAGCGACACCAACCGTCGGTATACTTGTCACACTGCAGGGGAATTCAACCTGGCTTTTGTTTGTCTTCTCCTCACATTACAATCAACGCCCTCTGCAAATTCTCGCCGGCGGGGTGGGAATGAAACAGAGAGTGGAAACAGCACATGACTCGATCGGCGCAAATACGCAAGTAGGTAGGTTCACATGACATGAGTACTGTGTCTGATATGACTATGATTTGCTTCATAATCAATACATAAACCAGCGACAACAAACTGTGCCTCTGCAATGTGAAAGGAATATTTGCAGGTTCATGTGACTTTTCGTTCCAAAGAGATGCCTTGAATTTATCAAACCCTTAGGACATGGCAGGCGCGAGAGCAAATCAAAAGTCAATAGCAACTATCCAAAACATTATATGTCTTTGTCCGGCGTCGATGATGCGAATTCTCTGTCGTGGCTGTATTTTATCTCTGGCTGTAATGTCCTCGAGTAACACCTAACGACCACGTTGATATAGCGCGTCTGAATCATCTCGATCGTCAATCTGATCACGGACGACAACAAATGACCTCGGAGATGTTACAGAACGAACGGGAGTGTTTTATTTCAAATTATGTGCTCAATGAAGAAATGTCATGACAAGAATCCCATGATCACACAGAAAGGTTAATCGCATTTTTTTTCTCACTCAAAGTTGCCAAAAGCGGCTGCTAATCTCCTGATGTCCCTGCAGTAAATATTGGCAGCCCGTGAAGGAACCTCGTGATCGTTGCTGCTTCCGCCACCATCATCACCAACAGATGAAGACAGATATGATGAGGCGAACTTGGTCCCGGGCGCTTTCCCGTGATCCTGATCCTGTGGCGTAGTTTGCCTTTCCTGATGATGATTCTGAGCTTGAAATGGAATGTTCAGATACTCCGACCACTTCACATCTTCTGATTCGTGAGTGGGATTATGGAGCTGCACATCTTTCGAGTCGGTTTCTGGCGAAACGAACCATTTCTCGTTGGTGGAGGAAGCCGTAGGCCTGGATGGGTTGTGGCCGTGGTGGTGACTAGACCAGGGTGCAGTCATGGTTTGATCTGCCGGGAATGGAAATGTTGACCCGTAATTCATTTCCTGAAGAGGAAAAATCCTCGGTGGTTTTGCGATCACGGGCCCTGTTCTGTCGCCTAGCTTTCCAGGGAACAAGTCCCTGATGGATGGAGAATTGGCCGGGATTTCGTTGTCTTGTTGGGTATCCGATAGACAGGGGTAGGAAGAAGCCGAGAATTGGAATTTGGTCGGTGAGGTCCTCCTTGTCAGGTCACTGGAGGTGGAGAGCATGTTGCTGTTCTTCTCATTCTTGGTCCCGGTAAGCGGCTTGTGGGTCTTGGGATCGATACCCCGCTGGATGAGTTTCTTCTTGATGCTCGAGTTCCACAGGTTCTTTATTTCATTGTCTGTTCGTCCCGGCAACTGTGATGCGATCTGAGACCACCTGTCACAAACGAACACCAAAAAGAAAAATCGCAAACGTCAAAGGAATCGACAAGCGGCCCCAAGGGACATTCCGTTGGGAACTCCCAGGTTACTTCTTCGGAAGGGAATCTTCACCTGTTTCCTAGAAGGGCATGCAACTCGACGATGAGTTCCTCCTCTTGCTGCGAGAACGTCCCCCTTTTCAAGTCAGGCCTCAGGTAGTTGATCCACCTGAGCCTGCAACTCTTGCCACACCTCTGTAGCCCTGCGCAACAGTAAAAGTTCAACCCTCAGTCCCTGTCAGACATTGGAAGCAACAACTGTCCTAGGACAGGGGAATTCATCCTCAGACAGACCGGCAAGCTTAGGGACGGAGCTCCAGCAGCCATGTCCGTGCAGGGTAATGTGCCGGACGAGCTTCTCATCCTCCTCCGGAGACCAAAGCCCTTTCCTCAGCTTCTGCTTGTAACAGCAGGAGTTCCTCCCCATCCTCTTTTGATCGACCAAGAATTCCCCCCAACCCTCAGATACTCCCCCCCCCCCCCCCCCCCCCCCCCCCCCCCCCTCCTCCCCCCCCCCCCCCCCCCCCCCCCCCCCCCCCCCCCCCCCACCCCTTCCTTTTCAAGTGGAAGTGAAAAGATGAGATGGATGTTGACAGAGATGGGAAATGAAACTGAAAACGAAACAGCAACTTTGAGATGGGGAAGTCCCAATTATTAATAGGGTGGTGGTGGTGGTGGTGGTGGTGGGAAGTGAAACAAGTTTGAGTTGGGGGGAAAGGGGGAAGATGGGAAAAAGTAACCTGTCTACGGGTGTTAAGAAGTGAGATGTCATTTTCAAAAGGGAAGCCCGACTGATTGATTAATTGATTGAGCCCTTGTTATTACATGATCATTTTCTAACCTCAACATACATACGCGACGTGTCTTCCTTAAAGTTTGTCAGGATGAAGAAGAACGCATACAGGAGGAGGTTTGGGCTGTGAATTAGTTCACAAAGTTACAAGGATGTGATGGGAGTACTCTCTGCTGAAATCAGCCTGGGGGGGGGATTTACCTTGGCAAGTTCAAGTTTCTTTGCTCCCTGGCATCAATAATTGGAAAATGTCCACCCAATGCTGAGCTCAAAAGATTCCCCTGCATAATTCAGACCCACAATTATTGGATAAGCATTTATTTAAGCAAGATTAATCAAATAATTGATCAAACAAAAAAACAAGAATAAACACAAAGTCTCCTCCTCCAATTGTACTCTTGCGAAGAAATGAGATGCCATTTAGGAAACCTCAACTGTTCCACTTGGTACAAGTCTCGTTTCCTCAACAGTCTCTCCTTTGGGTTTGATTAGTATGCCCAATGAGATAATAATCTTCACCTAATCATGAGCATTTCTAAATGGTTTAGAAGAAATGGTGGGAGTGGGGTGGTGGTGGTAGTAGTATTAGTAGCAGATACGTTTATACTGTCGAATTGACATCTGTGTAAAACTGAAGAAGAAAACAAAAAAATCAAGATAATTTTTACTATTGTCTAAGAAAAAACCGAGGGAGGAGTCTGACAAAAAGCTATAGTGAAGAAAATCAAGATAGCCATGAAGCCGCCGCCATATTCCTCCAGGGTCCCCGTTAAATTCAAGATGTAATTTTTTCATTCTTTCTTTAGCAAAATTTCTTCTTTCTTGATTTAGTTGGAGGTGGGAACGCTTAAGATTATGGTGTTTTACGTGACCAGACTGACGGCGGATAACTTGGTGCCCGTCAGGCTTGACATCGAGATCGATGGCCAGCGTTACAGGGATGGCTTCACCTGGAACCCTGCCGGTACTCTTCCCCGCATTTCTTTGCTTTTTTTTTCTGGTTTTCGTGAATTTTTAAGGGGTTTGAGGAGTTGGTGTTTGGGTGGTTTTATGAGTTGGGTTGCGAGGTTTTTTTGTGTATAGTTCAGATTTTTGAATGGGGAATTGGAGGTTTTGTGATGTGGGTTGACGTTGGGAAGGGATTTGATGAGATGGGTTCGTGGCGGCTTTTTTAAGGTTTTTGTTTGAAGTGTCTAGCTGTAGTTGGAGATGACTTTGGGGAAAGGAGTGAGCAGTTTGCTCTGACAAAGCAGAAGTAAAATCAACTACGTTGTTGTTGTTCTTTGCTTTTCCCATGGTAGCTGTGATGTACGGTTCTGCTTGTTGATGAAACTGCGCTTGTATTTTTTGTTTCTGTAATTGTTTGTGGGAGAATACATTATGATCTTGGGAAAATATTTATGCAATTATTTGTTCTGAGATTGCAGTAAAATATTCACATTGTGATGGGAAAAAAATGTGATGTGATTTGCATGTTGCTGGGATATATGGTTGTTTGTTGGTGCAACTCTCTCGAGGTTTTCTTTGTCAATCGTAATTTGGCTGCCCTTTACCTGCTGGCCTCTTGTAGAACCGGGCTTAGAAGTGGTGGTTTTTGCGAAAAGAACTGTTAAAGATTTGCAGCTTCCTCCCGCTTTCTAAATGCAAATCGCTCAGTCCATTCAAGTACTTAATGCTATCTGATGATTGTGGGTTGTCATTTGATTGTTTTTTATGCATGGGCAAGCATGAGCAGGAGACATTCCGTGTAGCATTTGCCGATGGCACTTTTTAGCAGTCCCAATTGGCAGATTTCTGCTCGTATGAGGGGCAGGCTATGTATGCAGGGGAGAAACTAGTTCCGAAAAGGTATTTCATTTGACGAGACCTATTTCAGATTGCCCTTTGGTGTAATTCAAAACATGGCACTGATATTTATCATTTTTATCTTTTTCTCAAAGCTTGATATGCGAGTAAATAATAACCTCATTAAGGATCAATTCTTGTGGGTAAGAACTAAGATGTATACTCATCAAATTTTTCCTTTTGGTTGAGGATGAAGTTTTTCTTACCCCTTGTTTGTTTTAGCTATGAACCAGGACTTCAACAACTTTGAAAGTGATCCTGAGGAATCTGCCCGAACATTTTGCAGGGAATTGGAAATTGAAGATCCAGAAGTTGGAGTGAGTTGTCCTCCATACCCCCATGTGTATGTTTTTCATATTGCAGCGTAATGACATTTTGTCTGGCACTACGGAAAATCAAAGGAACATGAGTAGTTCAACTGTACTCCTTGCCTTCTGGTGTCGCCTGAGACTTTGACATGTTTTCTTTTGCCTTACTCCTGCAGCCTGCAATCGCCTATGCTATTAGGGAACAATTGTATGAGGTAGTGATATTTGGCGCAATCTGGTTAATGCATGTCACTGATCTGCTTTGATTGACTAACTATTGATGGCCATTAATTTCTCGTGGACTCTAGATTGCTAATCAAAGTGTGACTTCTGCCAGAGAAATCAGATTGAGCAAGAAGGGCCACCGGGCTTTTGAATACACTTCTGCGAGGTTTTTCACAATCTTCTCTGTATTTTCCTCATATAATCGTACTCCATATCGCAACCTTATCGCCGTGCGTGTAACTTTGCTGTTTGCAGTAAAGCTCCTGGGATATCCTTGAATCTGGTTAAGTATTTCGGTCCCAAAAATAGTGTTGTGCGGTACGTCATATCTGTATTGTCTCTCTTTTTTCCTAGTACGACATTTATAATAATTCTGCAATCCAATGTGAAATCACATGCAACTTGCATTATCTACCACATATATTATGGTATATGAATGTGACATAGATTCTTGAGTAATCATTAGCGATGGGGTAAACATTTAAGAACTAAATTTCTAATTGAGTTGTAATTATGCCTGGGGAACATTCCTTGTTTCTGGCCACTGAAACCTGTGTGGGAAAACGTAACTGGATTCCTTCTTAAGCGAAAATTCAGTTATTCCCAATCCGGTTCTCTTTGTATTTGCAGGAAAAGAAAAGACCGGGATATGTTCAACCCAATCGTCGACATCATCTCTAGCGAGGAAGTAGTTGCTCTTCAAGCAAGAGAAGAAAGGAATGCCAGGTGATATTGGTGTGTCGATCCCAAATGCACAGGAAAAGAACATGTGCAGGCGGTCTCCATCAAGCACTTGCATTCGAAAAAAAGTAGCAGCGTAGAGGTTACGGGTTTGTGGTGATAAAGCTTGTGCTGCAGCCATTTGTCCGAGCTGCAAAGCCAGCGACACAGCCGAGCTATGTAACTAGAGTAGGGAGGTCTCCGAGGATACCTACCGACTCAGAGACGCATGCACTCGCCGTTCATGGCAATGGACATGACATGGAACAAACTTAGCGCGGTAGATTTTTTCCTAGATTCAGATGTGGATGCAGGAACGTGGGTCAGGACAAAAACATGCAAAATAAATAAAAAAAATAAATCTGCCTAGGTTTCCAATTCCATGGTAAGGTGTTTTCTTCACCAAAGACGGACCTGCTCATTTCTTTCATCTCCAATCACAAAAGTGTTTGTTGTCTCCTTCCTCCTGTCCTCACCAAACCATTGGAGATCCTAATTTCTTCACGTGGGTCTCTCTCTCTCTCTCCATCCCATGAAAATAGTCGAAATTGTACATGACGACACCACATAGAGCTGCATTAGATGAGATTGAGATCAGATTACCACCCTACCCTTTCTCCATCAAGGTCTCTTCAGCCTGCATTAAAAGACCAATATATGGCCCATTCCATACACAAAGTGAGGCCCAGGCCCAAATCATATCCCTATCTTAAAACCCCTCTACTACTACTACTACTACTTAAAACCCCTCTACTACTACTACTACTACTACTACCGATAATGTCATCATCCTTGTCGACGCCGTTCCTCTCCTTCTCCTCTTCCTCCCTCCATCAATCCCACGGCGTACACCTCGCTTGCCCATTGCCAACTCCCGCCCCTGCGTTCAGGGCCTACACCCCAGTCGCGGCATCGTCCTCAGCCAATGTAGCCGAGAGGAAGCGGCACTGGAAGGAGGGCGAGTTCCCCGGAATTTCGGAGAAGAGCTACGAGAAGAATGGTGGCACCGGAAGGAAGAGGGCGCCGTTGAAGAACCTCAAGAAGAAGCTCGACAAGAAGAACAATGCCAAGGCCTGGGTCAACACCGTCACCGAGGAGCTCTCCGATCAGATTTCCAAGAAGCAGTGGTTCCAAGCCCTCGAGGTGAGGTGTCTCGGGTTCGATTCCTTGAGGGGTTTGATTGACGGGTTGGGATGTGGGGGTGGGGGGAGCGTCTTCTGATCTTGGGTTTGGTTGGGGGGGCTCTCTCAGGTTTTCAAGATGTTGAGGGAGCAGCCTTTTTATCACCCGAAGGAAGGGACTTACATGAAGCTGCTGGTTCTGCTCGGGAAATCTGGCCAACCCGATCGTGCAGGCAAGCTGTTCGACGAAATGATAGAAGAAGGGTGTCCACCGACGCTCGAGTTGTATACAGCTTTATTGGCTGCATATTGCAGGGGTCGCCTCATGGACAAAGCGTTTGCTACCCTTGATCGAATGAAGGCCCTGCCAAATTGCCAGCCAGACGTGTATACATATAGTACATTGATCAAAGGGTGCGTCGACGAGTCACGGTTCGATCTCTTGGAGGCTCTGTATGGTGAAATGGCAGATCGGGGAATCAGCCCGAATACTGTGACCCAGAATATTGTTCTGAGTGGTTATGGGAAGGTTGGGATGTATGAGCAGATGGAGAAGGTCCTGTCGGGAATGGTGGAGAATGATGAGTGTAAGCCTGACGTATGGACAATGAACGTGATACTGAGTGTGTTTGGGTACAAGGGTCAGATTGATATGATGGAGAAATGGTATGAAAAATTCCGGAACTATGGAATAGAACCCGATACGCGCACATTCAATATCTTGATAGGAGCTTATGGAAAGAAGAAGATGTATGACAAGATGTCATCAGTGATGGAGTACATGAGAAAGCTACAGTTCCCGTGGACGACATCGACCTACAATAACGTCATTGAAGCATTTGCAGATGCGGGTGATGCTCAGAACATGGAATACACATTTGACCAGATGCGAGCTGAGAAAATGAGAGCAGACACGAAGACGTTCTGCTGCCTTATTAGGGGGTACTCCAATGCAGGCCACTACCATAAGGTTGTCCACAGCGTTCGGTTGGCAGAAAAGTTTGATATCCCCGAGAATACCTCATTCTACAATGCCGTGATATCCGCATGTGCTAAGTCGGAGGATCTGATGGAGATGGAGAGAGTTTTCAAGAGGATGAAGGGAAAGCTTTGTCCGCCGAACTCCACCACATACACTGTCATGATTGAGGCCTATAGGAAGGAAGGGATGCACGACAAGATCTACGATCTCGAGCAGGAAAAGCTCAGGACAATTGCTGAAGAGTCAGGTAGCGATGAAACCGGCTTCGAGTCTGTGCTCGAGCAGTGAGAAGTCAAGTACTCATGTGCAAGGAGTAGAACATCGTGTGGACATAATCTCTCACGTTTCATGCCGGGGCAGATAGAGCAGCTTCGGAAAAGTGTAAATTCTTTGTTATCTGGCATTGCTTAGGGCAGAATGTCATGAATTGATGAACAGGTAGAGATTTTAGTATGCACCGCACAAGTTCATGTCCTGTTCGTCTCTTGTAGCAATACTAAATCTTCAATAGTCATGGAGCAAATCATAGGCATTCTTCTTTTTATTTCGAAAACATGTCCAGAGAGTCAGATGCCAAAAATCATACAAGACACATAAAGATGTTGCCATCTCATAATCTCCACGACTGTTTTAACAGGGAAAAAGAAACCGAAGTATAACTTGTCCTGTTGGTCTGTCAGTCCAACAATGTGAATTTTGCTTCACTATTTGGACATGATGCAGTCTATCGCTTGCTTACATATCCCCGTCATCGTTGCCTCGGGCCCGTAAACCTGCTCAGAAAGACCATGATTCTTCAGTATATAAGTGCCAAAGAGTATCGAAATAGACTAGCGTGTTTCACACGGTGTCTTGCAGAACTCAAAGCTTTTGGATCAGACCTCAAGGGGAATGCCCAGTTCTTCCCCAAGTGCTCGCATCTTCTTTAAGCCGGTTTGATAGTTTGGCCCACCTCTTCTTACGAAAATGTGCATTCTTGCCGCTTTCAGCTTTGACTCCTTTTGCAACAAATAAAGTATCAAACGTCAATTGGAGCTTTCAAAAAATTTGTTTCTGGTCCATCTTTCAGCTTCGAGCTTTTGAACGGATTAGAGATTGCAAGTTGTTAGTTTTTTTTGAAACGTGTAAATTGGTCATACTTTCTCTCTAAGCGCTCTGATGATTCCGTTGAAAGTGGCAGCAACATCGGTGAAGTTTGCAATGCCACCACCAATAAGAAGTGCTCTCTTGCGGCCATCCGGATCTGCTGTAGCACACTAAACAGCAATAGCATTTGAAAAGATGGCATATTAAGTCTTTCACAAATTTCATGATAATGACTCCAGGAAAAGGAAAAAAATCAGTATGCTGCAAGAGCAAGGGGTCATCTCACATCAATAAGGACTCTAGCATATTGCAACACTTCCTCCTCATTTGGAGCTCCGCTATATTCAGCATAATTCCCAAGTTCAGATGCATACCCCAGGTCACCAACCTGAAGGGAACAGCCATTTGAAACAGAGTGCAGCAATTTATTTATTTATATTTTTGACAAGCAGATGGAATTAAAAACGAACCTCATTGAAGCTAAAGTAAATGTCACATTACTTACAGTGTCAGCATAGATAACACTAGCCCCACCTCCGGCTACCATCGTCCAAATCCGGCCCTTTGGGTTCAAAACAGTGAACTTCAAGGAAGCACTAGTCTGCATAATGCACGATAAATGTCATTGTCAGACAAACAACTAAATTCATTTTCAGGAGATTGATAGTAGGCAGGAGTAATGCTAGTGTATGCATTTCCTTGAAGGTTATCTAAAATTAATAGAAGGCGGGCCCTAAAGAAGCCAAACAATTTTCTTCAGCAGGAAATCACATCTAGGACAAAAAGCAGGAGAGATCAAATAAGATTCGCCATTTGGCTTCTACGAAATGTCTACATGAATTAACAAATGTCAGATGAAATTATTGGAGAGCTGAAGCTTCCGCATACCTTTTCATCTAAAGAATGAACAAAGTTTTCTGAAGGACTTAAGACTCTGCCAAATGGTAGTGGGAACTCCACATCACCCCACCTGCAGTTCCAAGCACCAAATGAATCAACTTTATAGAAGAACTGAAAGTGTAAGCAACACTAAAGGGCTTGGACAGATTAGTACTTCTGAAAATTTTTAAAGGCGGCAGTGTCATCCAGCTCGCCTCTCATGTCTAATGGGTAGGGTTCTCCATTAACCAACGTGAATGGGTTCATCTCCAGGAAACTGAAGTCCAAATCTGCATGTCGGGCAACATATTATGAATATACTCTTAATAGCAAATGCTTCAGAATAATGCAAAAGGCTGTGCTAAACTTTTCTGGCATAATGTCCTGAAGAAATATCATTACTGCAAGCTTATCGTTATTTCCCTAATTGGCAGTGATGGTCTCTTGATAAAGTTCTAAATACCTTGGAACACGGCAAATACCCCCTTTATGAAATCACCAATTTTCCCTCGAATCTGCACATAATAAATTTCAGCAAAAGTACACCTTTAACCAGAAGGAAATATCCATCTAGAGATAACTTTAGTTTCGAATAGATGTATTGATAAGTACGGGCACGGGCAGTTGTACTCGTGAGAAATGATTAATAGTGGAAAGCTTTAATGCTATAAATCAACCTCCAGTGGCAGGGTAGCAATGAGCGGAGCACAAGCTTCAATCGTCAAAGGCTTCTCAGTTGGAAGATGTATGGTCTTAACCTGAAAATTGAGCAATACTTGTTAACTCACCGGCATTAACTTGTCAAGCTTGTGTTTCTTATCACTTTCACATGGAATTTTTTTACCTTGTCCCAATTATCTTCTATCTCAATGCCTCCACATTCCGAAAAGCTTATTGTGCTTCCAAGTCTTTCCGATAAAATGGAAAGATAATACTCTGCATCATGGGGGAGAAATGGCTCCACTATAAATGTGGTCACTGGTGCTTTACACCCACCCATTTCAACCTGCAAAAGGTTTGCACCTCGGAATAGCTCCCATAATTTATTTGACATGAGAAAAGGAACTTGCTAGTAAGATCATTTCTTAATACCTCAACGCCAAGACTGGTCTTCACAAATTGAGCAACCTGAGCCATGTCCAAATTCAGGGCTACGAGACCACTTTTTCCTCTCTTCCCAAATAACATGTCTGGCTTCACCACCAATTTCGTGGAGGAGAGCCATGTTTCTTTGTTCACTAGCTCAGCGAAATCTGTCGATTCCGTCACCTTCAAGGAAGAAAGCAGCGCTCAAGCATGTTCAAATACAGGTAAAGGTAACAGCGTGGATAACATTACCTATAAATATATGAGAAAGATAAGATGTTAAGCATTTGACCCCATGAAATGACTACAGAGAACAATCCCTCATGTATGAACTACAACAACGAAGCTTTCTACGAGCTCTAGTGAGGAAAAGCATCTATGCTTAGTTCCCTTTGTTGCTCGTGTGACAGACGTGCAACTGCTGGGATAGAAGCTATGTTTGCATGTGAGTCATCTCTGTAGAAACAACAGCATGGATGAATTGAAACCCATAAACCGCAATCGTCTTCATTTTATCTAACACTCTAACACTGCCATAGCAATACTCAACGAGAAGTCCCCTCTTCACAGATAACTGAAAAATTGTACTGCATTCTTGCGAAGAAGCTTTGTCTACGATTCGTGCATCATCTTTACAAATCCAAACTGGCGTGCAAGAAACTGATGAAATCGACCAATCAATCAACTCCTAGCCGAACAACACCCATGCCGACTCGACCCACCACCAAGGGTACCACTCCGATCGAGCGACCCCACCCGTTCCATAGATTCCATACGCACAGACGCATAAACCCATAACTAGAGTAGAAGGGTGACGGGTCGGAGGAAGGGATGGGGAGAGAGCCCACCTGGGCGGAGCGGATGGGGAGGTTGATGCCGGAGAGGCGCTTGAGGTGCTGCTTCAGGAGCCTCTTGGAGTCATACTCCCTTATCTTCTTCCGCGCCATCCTCGATAAAATCGGTCGTAGAAGAGAAAAGGGATGGATGGACGGATCGGGTGAGTTTGTAGGGGGATTGGGCTGGAGGGGTCGTTGGAAACGGGAGTTGGATGTGGAGGGGGTAGAGGTAGAAAGCAGAAGTAGGTGGGGAGTGTGTAGTTGAGCTGATTGATCGATGGATTACCCCGCCGGTGACAGAAGTCGTATCCCCTGTCCGATGATTGGTCGGATCATCGCACGGCTAAAACCTTCCGTTGACGCATCAATCATTGCTCCTTATTTTACTTTATTACAATTCCAAAGACGAAATTTTTTAAACAGGATTCAATTCCTGTCCTAAAACCCTATTTTTGTTCCTCCCCAAATCGAATCAATAGATTCCCAATCTCCTCTCCCGATCATTAAGAAATGGGTCGTCCTCTACCCAATTTGCATCAACTCCAAGAGCTTATGTTCGCTTTTGCACTTTGTAATTGTTGTTGATTCCTTCCTTCCCATGTCGTGTTTAGGTAACGTGGTTTTATGGGATTTGTTTACTTGTTTGTATCAGTTGTTTGATCACTTACAGCTCTATTCCGTTGCTCTCAGGAAAACAACTCATGGCTCCATGTCGCGGAGTTAGTTCCAAGGCATCCTGGATGGACTAAGAAACAAGAGCCTGCATCTACATCCAGTTCAGGCCCCACAAAATCCAGCAAAGAGTGGCAAGAAGAGGAGATGAGTTGCTTGATTTGTGCAGCACTACATTTTCTCTTAATGGAACAGCTTCATTGACACGGAATCTAGCACACCGATCAGTAGTGCTGCACAAATCAAGCAAACTCATCTAAAAATTTCTATTATGAGGATGTCATGAGTGGAAATTGTGGGTCGGAGGACCTAAAAGTTAGCAATTAGGTGAAGTTTTCCAATAATATTTAAGCACTTGGTCCAGGCCTTTTCTTGACAACGTGGAACTATTTCCCAACACCTCCTCTTAATCTCACATCGGATCTTTGTCCGGGGTCGGAGCATTCTCGTTCGGAATTTTTTTCTAACGAGACGAATCTGGCTCTGATACCACGTGGAAGAGTGATCCCGATCGTCGCACTAGATGACATGGAATCCCACACCGATCACGGAATCTAGCACTACCTCATCATAGAATCTAGCACTACCTGTTACATTATTCTTCGGCCTCTGTGATTTTGAAATTTTTGGGGAGTTGGGTCTTTTAACATTGAAATTTGTTTTTTTCCTTTTTATTTGTATCAATTATAAAAAAACTAAATTCCAACTTTCCCATTATTATATTTATAATATGCTCGTGGACAAAACAATTCTAGGGTCAATCATCTTGATGGCTTAAATGATTTTATGTTTGGCGAATTAACAACTTAACATTCTACGATTTGTCCTCTTGACATGAGCTTCAATTGTGTCCTCTTACTGTCCGAATCCTCTCTATATGAAGATCCTAACATTGGCCTCCACCCACATCAAACCCGGACTCCAACCCCTTCCACAGCGCGTCGAGGTAGAAGAAAAATGAAGGCCCCCGCAGTTGCGAAGGTAGCTTTGCTCATACTTGCTGTGGTGGTGGCAATTTTGGCCACCGGTGGTGCCGCACAAACGACCATTTGCAACGTGACCGTGGCAGGGTTGGAGACATGCCTGCCGGCAGTCAGGGACCCGAATCCGCAGCCCCCGACGGCGGCGTGCTGCACAGCCCTGAAGCCGGCGAACTTCCCGTGCTTTTGCCAGTATAAGAACAACCCGATAGTGAAGGCCATGGGGATCGACATAAACCTGGCGATGAAGCTCCCGGCAGAGTGCAACATCAAGGGGGCTCCCAATCATTGCTGAGTACAACATCAACTATGTATACATACGCAACGTATTGCTTCAGTAAAAGTACTTGTGATTTTGTAAATGGGCTTGGAATGTTGGGGTCGTACGTGGAACTTCTTGTACAACATATATATTTACTCGAGTATGCTCTCTGATGCACACAAAATCCGCCACAAACAAAGCTGATGTCGACGAACCAGAAACAGGCAAATAAACCGGACACATACCTATCCCAGTTGGTGTCGGTGTCGGAGAGAGCCGCAAGGCCAGGGGTTGGGATCGCGACGTTCGATTTACATACAAAATGCTGACAGCAATACTCAGTGAACTCAAACTATTACGAGGTCGACAACAGCAACTTTAACAGTCGCAAAAATGACACGATCGAGAATCACGTCACCTAAGCACTCGATATTTTTTCAGGAGGCCACTTGCGTGACGCGGTTGGGGACGGCATCACCCAATGTCCAACGCCTCCCCAACTTTTAAGTGTTTGGGTGACGCGGTCCCGATCATATCACTTTTGTGATCCTCTAAAGTGGGTACTGTGACTTTACGTAGAATACCTTATCCCCTAAAGTGGTACCGTGACTTCATCACGGGTTGTTCCTTATCAACAACCACCAGCTGCCACAGCCACTTCATCACAGGTTTGTTCCGGTTGTCCCTGCCCGGGGTATTGCGGCCACCAAGGTCAGTTTTCCATCCAGCTCGGATATTCTTTCCGATGATTCTTGGGAATTTGATGGGCTGAAACAGTCACTCTCTGCAGCTAGTTATCGAGAGCCCATCAGAGGGAACACCCATGGTGCATCGTCCACTTCCTCGCCAGTTGCTCCTGGCCAGACATGGACGCCATCAAGAATTAGTGGACCATGTTAGGGGGTTCAGCACAGTGAATGGCTCGCGTAATGCCTCTTCTTACTCTCCAGTCTTCGTAACTTACGTGCCAGATGCCGCAGACACTTCCACACATGTTGCTTCTCCAATTTCTCCCTCACGACATAAAGACCATCAAGAACCTGCAGGTCACTCATCAGCCTTCTAAACCTCCCGTCTTCGGAACTTACGTGCCGGCTGCCGCGGCCACTTCCCCATGGCTTGCTTCTGCAATTTCTGCACCACCACCAAGAACAGGAAGGTCAACCTCGTCGGCCGCCTTCTAACCCTCCCATCTTCAGAACTTATGTACCTGCTGGCGTGGCCACATAACCACCATCAAGAACCCCCAGGCCGTCGAGAACCTCTGTTTCGTTCGTGCAGGGGAGCGAGCATCTCCATCCCTAGAAGTTGCCAGGTATTGGAAAGGAGAAGGCTTCAAGCGAAGAGGGGCGGCAAATCAAATGCCAAAACAGAGAGCCATACGAAGATTGTGTATTTATTATTCACTTCCTAAGTTTAGGATTTGATTCTAGATGGGCCTAAATTTCTCAATCAGGACCGGCCCATTTAGTCCCAGCCCATTTAGCTTTCTTGGTTAGGCTGTAATAAGATAAATGATGGCCCAATCCCACAAAAAGATTTCAGTATCCGAACAATAGATTTTCATTTTATTTAAAAAAAACTTATTTATATTTAAAACAAAAGGCTCAAGAAATCTCACTATTAAGAACAAATATATGGGAAAATGATGTGTCCCAGTCCCTTCCCCGAACATTAGCATTTGTTTGTTGTTGTTAGGATATGGCCATGGCGGCCGAGACGGACTCCCACCGCGACCTCTTAGATGTACTCCAACAGGTTGAGTATACGAGTTGTCGTCGAGTCGTGGAAGTAGAGCGAGATCACTTTCCGGCTTCGATCTTTCTTTTACTTATTTAAATTTTCGCAGGAACCAAACTCTAGTCATGTTTCAGAGCCCGAAACGGATCTGTTAAGCGCGTTGCCTAGAGGGATCATCGAAATCATCCTCTGTTACCTGCCGCTAGACGAAGCGGTAAGGACCAGCTTGGTATCGAAGCGATGGCGGCATCTGTGGAAGACCATGCCAGACATCTTATTTAATTACAAGAGCTTCCCTGTCGCCGAAATCGAAGAAGATGCATGGTACAACGAGCTGAAGCTGGTGGAAGCCGTCGGCCAGGTTCTCGAGAATCATGCCGGGATTATCCAGAAGTTTGTGATCTGCCACCCGAACCTCCTATTTGGTCATACCAACATCGATCAGTGGATGTCCCGTCTCTCGAATTTCCCCGTACGGGAGTTTGCCCTATGTTTGTGGCGAAGACATGACTGCAGGTACAAGATGCATTACTCCCTCCTTGAGTGGAAGGGATTAAGAAGCCTAGAAATATGCAACTGCTCTATCGATCACTTACCTCTGACCGGATTCAAAGGCCTCAAGACTCTTCATCTGTTCTCCACGCCAATGCAACAAGAGAGATTCGAGTACCTTGTCAAGAGTTGCCCACTCCTGGAGATACTATCCTACTCTAACCCTGAATCTTACTTCCCAACTCTCAAGATCGAGGCACCGCATCTCCTCTGTTTCCATTTCAATGGCGTCTTTGACAAGTTGATGGTCAGGTACGCAGATAGCTTGACTCAAGTCCAATTACGCATGGAGTGGAGTAGGAGCGACAAAAGCAAGGAGATTCCGAAAGCTTGCACGAGTAATTTGATGGACTTCTCCAAGTGTTTGGGTAATGTCAAAATCCTCCACGTAAAGACTCAGTTCTTGAAGGTACAAACACCCCTCGCCCTCCTACTCAACCAACAACATTGCTTGTGACCCCCTTTCTTTCATCCGCATAGTATTTGATGCACGGGTATGTCCCGGAGAGATTGCCGATTCCATTTCCTAACATGAGAGCTATAGCCATAGAGACAGACCCGACTTGTCAGCCAGAGTTCGAGGCTATTCTATGCATGATAAAGAGTTTCCCCTGCTTGAGAAGCCTCACAATATCGGTACTACACAGTTTTATATTTTCAAACTCTTTGGTGGATGAAAATAAGCCAGCCGCTGATATTTTTCATTTTTTTCTTCTTCTCAAGTTCCGAGGCACGGTGGAGGATGATCCTGAGGAAATTGCGAATCAATTTGTAAAACACAAGCAGCGACGCATGGTCCAGCTGCCAGAGATCCATCAAGTAGAAGTTCTCGGT
Source organism: Melastoma dodecandrum (assembly GCA_029817715.1). Taxonomy (NCBI): domain Eukaryota; kingdom Viridiplantae; phylum Streptophyta; class Magnoliopsida; order Myrtales; family Melastomataceae; genus Melastoma; species Melastoma dodecandrum. Next base: position 632,212 of record JARUPY010000329.1, on the reverse strand, counting down.
TTTTCAGATCGCTTCTCAGAGCTCAACTTCTTGGAGTTGTTCCTACGGGCATCCCCGAACGTGGTGCGTCTGTGGGTGGTGGACTCCATCTCGAGTAAAGGGAGGTGCTCAGGAGAGGAGACGATGGGCCGGTTGCGACTGGCTTTGCCACGACTGGCCAAGGCCACGAGGCTGCATAGAGAATCGTGCAAGGGCAAGAATCCCGAACTCATTCACATATACATCAATGGTATTCCGGTGCCTTACGTCCCGAAATGCATTATTGAATCTCCGCCGGAGGCACTAGAGTTCTGAAAAGCCAGCAGCTCCTCAATCTCTATGTGTTTTTACATTTTCTCCAGACATATTTAGCCTCAGTCGTACTTACTCTCTCGCACCCCCCTAATTACTCTCTTGCACGATTTTCTCAATGATTTAAAATTTCTCCTTAACAAACTTTCATAATATTAATAATTAATTAGGGAAAGATCTTATTGTAAACTTCATCTTCCCTAACATTAGCCATAAGCAAATCAGAGCAATGGCGGCTGGTTATGATATCGGGGGATGTCTCCAGGTTGAGTGATGAACTCAAAGGGTTGTTATGCATCATCCATCATCTTTCCTTTGGATCGAGAAGCGATTCAACAAACTAAGACTGTCCGTTTCATTCTTTTCCTTTTTGTTGCGCAGGAGCGGCAGGGAAGTAGCCGCGTTAGCAAATCGGGTGCCAAAACCGACCCATTAAGCGCCTTGCCTAGAGAGGCCATTGAACTCATCCTATGTTACCTGCCATTAGACGAAGCGGTAAGGACCAGCGTGCTATCGAAGCAATGGCGGCACGTGTGGAAGACCATCCCGGACATCATATTTGATCACTTGTGCTTCCCTATCGTCGGAAAAGAACATAACACTTGGGACAACAAACTGAATTTGTCGGAAGCCGTCCGCCGGGTGCTGGAGAATCACACTGGAATTATCCAGAAGGTTGTGATCAGCCACCCAAACCTCACCTTTATGCATCCCGGCATTGATCAGTGGGTGATCCGTTTATAGAGATGCCCCCTAAAGGAGTTTTCGCTAATTTTATGGAGCAGCCCTGACTGCCGATACAAGATGCACCCATCCCTCCTCGAGTTGAGGGGATTGAAAAGCCTGGAGCTTTGCAGCTGCTCGCTAGATCACTTCCCTTTGAACTTCGGCGACGTATTCAAAGGCCTGAGGACACTTACGCTGCTGTCGACCCCAATGCAACAAGAGAGATTTGAGTACCTCGTCAAGAGTTGCCCGCTCCTAGAGATATTGTCCTACAGCCACCGGGAATCATACTTCCCAACTCTCAAGATTGAGGCACCGCGGCTCTTTCAATTCATATTCGACGGCGTGTTCGACAAGTTGATCATCATGCACACACAAAGCTTGACTCATTTATGCCTTTACATGGGGTGGAAATGGAGCACGTCGAGCACTTTCCTGGACTTTAGGTGTTTGGGTAACGTCAAAATTCTCCACTTGCGGGCTCTCTTCTTGAAGGTACGTACACCAACCCCCTACTACTCAAAGCAACTCCAGATGCATTGTATTGTATGTGACCAAGTTTGTGTGTAGTAGTACTTGATACAGGGACATCATGTCCAGGACATACTGCCATTCGCATTTCCTAACTTGACATCACTTGGGGTAGAGACTGATCCGACCTGGAGGCGAGAGTTGGAGTCACTATTGTGCATGCTAAAGAGTTTCTCCCACTTGACAAGTCTCTTCTTATGGGTATTATTTTCCTTCTTCTCCTGTGTATTTTTTGCATTGTTTATTTTCCTGATTCCATTCTATTGTTTTAGTTCCGAGAAAGTACAACACCGGATGATGATGTAGAGAATCTAAATAGCTTTCAGGAAGACGGGCGAGGGTGCCTCCACCTCCCCGAAATCCGTGTGTTGGGAGTTTTCCATTTCTCGGATCGCTTCTCGGAGCTCAACCTCTTGGAGTTTATACTCCAGGCGTCCCCAAATGTAAGCCTCGTGCAGCTTGTGGACCTTATCTCGAGTAAGGGGCAGTGCCCAGCAGAGGAGACAATACGCCGGTTGCAGCTTGCTTTGCCGCAGCAGGCCAAGGCAACATGGTTGCACCGAGAGTCGTGTAGGGGAGCGGATCCCGAACGCGTTCACAGATACATCAATGGTACGCCGGTGCCGTATATCCCACGTGACGTCATGGAATCGCCTCCGGAGCCGAAAGAGTTCTCAAGGTCTTCTCATTATAATTACTACTATTACCACCACCACCACCACCACCACTGCTACTACTACTACTACCACCATAATTAATTATGGAATGATCGGTGTCAATAGCATTCGCGTCGAATGTGTTCCGAACGCAATACAGATGAAATGCATAGAAGACTCTCATTTTGGACTCACGTTCTTTTATATATATAATATTTGTATCGATGGAGGTCAGTCTTCTCGTTTCTCCCCGCTAATTATCTTTGAGGATACAAAACTAACTAATACTCCGGAGATGGCATGTGTTTTTCCATTTGCATACACAGCTTTACAAATGGGTAAAGCTCGGCAAAACTATACAGATGAGGGAGGAATCCATACATCCTCTTCCATTGGAGCTCTTCTACTAATAGGAGAGTTGAATATAGTTACTTATCTTACGGATGTTAAGTTTCTACAATGGAGGAGAATTGATATTCTTCCCATAATGTAAGGAAAAAAGAATCAACTCCAAAAAGGATACCAACAGTAGAACACTGAACTGGATTACTCAGGGAGTGACGATTAGCATGGATGCATAGTACTCTATCCACCGAGGCGTCCCGGTAAGATTGTCGGCCCCATTTCCTGACACGACTTGTTTGGCGGCCGAGACGGATCCTATGAGTAAGCAAGAGATCAGGGGCATTCTATGCATGTTGAAGAGTTTCCCTTGTTTCAAAAGGATAAAGATATTGTTGCGTATACATTCATCCATCCATTCCCAATTACTTTGATCGATCGTCGAAGTTGAATACTGATGATGATGTTAAGTTCCTTGACCTTTTAGTTCCGAGGTGACTGAGATCACGACGAGGGAACTGAGAAATACCTTCTAGAAGACGAGCCAGAAGTCCATCTGGTAGGGACGCGGTGATCTTTTCCAATTAGAAGGACACTGTCATAAGAACAAGATTGATGTGTCCCCCCCTTGTATCCGGTGGGTTCTACTGCCTCAGTGCCTCCTCCTCCAAGACTCTCAGATGCTTCCAGCTGCCGCCACTTCCGCACCGTCTTCACATCCGTCAATCACCACCTCCCCCCCACTACGGAGCATCAGTTCCCCTCACTGTAAGACGACACGGGATCGATGCCATCGGGGTTTCCTTGTGATTTCCTGAGTTGAGTTTCTGGAATGAAACAAGTGCTTCCATCCAAAGTCGACTTGTCAAAGACCTTCATATGTAGAGACAGTGCAGTGCAGGTGGCACCACGGCCCATCACGTGGCAATGCGGGCGTGCCAACCTAAAGCGCGTGAAGTCGGCCAGGGCTGATACCGTTATGGCTGGGGAGTAGAGGATGGAGTTGGTGATCAGGTGGCGACGTTGGAGGACTGGTGCGGGAGGGTCACTCTGCCATTTGCATAAAAGAAAGCTACCAAACGAAGCAGCTCGTACGCGGCCTCTTCTTTCTAATATATTGTCGTCACTTGTAGTAGGAAGTAGTACTGACAGCAGAAGCCATCCCATCCAATCCCATCATTATGAAATTGTGACAAATATTCTTCGTTGAAACAGCCAAAGTTAGTGCCAACAGATGAATGTTCGATCCCCTCAACCAAAAGACACTCCCCCAAACTCTAATAAGGTAGACACAGAAAGGTTACCCGGTATGGCATATCACTACTATTGTCCTAACAGCATGACCCACAACTTCAGCACGTCATCTTGTTGCGTCCCTATCGCTTGGACGGCCGCTCATCGTCGTCTTCGCTGCTGCCATCGTCGTCGGACTCCTTTCCCTTGCCGCCCGAACGCTTCCTCTTTGGGGGAGCCTCCACCTTCCCGACACCTCCGTCATTATCGTCCTCGTCCTCCTCCTCCTCCTCATCGGCATCGCCATTTTCCTCAGGCTCGAAGTCGCTGGACTGCTCCTCGTCCTCGGCGCGCCCCACCGGCCTGACCAGGTACTCCGTACCCAGTTCCTGCAAGCACCGACAACACACCCCCCCGAATTTTAAAAAAAAGAAACCACAGAAAAAGACCGCCAATTTCACAATTTCAAATAACGAAAAGACAGATCTCAATCCCGGGGAAGGAACGAATCCTATATCCCCGCTGCTTAAATCCGCGACACCCTAAAAATTGGAAAAAAAAAAAAACGTAAAATCGAAACACCATTCCGGGAACTCCAGCCACCAACTTTTTACCTCTTCTTCGGCGTCCTCGCCTTCATCTTCGTCGTCGTCGTCGTCGTCGTCGTCATCCCCTCCACCTGCCTCCTCCTCGTCGTCGTCATCTTCTTCATCGTCATCTTCCTCGACCCCAACCGCCTGCGACGCGGCCCTCGCACCAGCAGGGAACACCTCTTGCACGTCGTCGTCTTCATCGTCCTCGTCGCCTTCCTCTTCCCCATCATCATCGTCCTCGTCATCATTGTCTTCGTCCTCCCCGTCTTCCTCTTCCTCCTCGTCGACAGACTCGAGGTCCTCGCTGGAGACCTCCACCTCCTCTCCTTCCTCCTTCTCCACAACCACGACCTCCGGCTCCCTCCCTCCCTCCGCCTGCGTCATCTCCACAAGCTCCAAGCTCCCCCCTTCCACTCGTTAGGCCTGGATCGGTTTTCTCGTGTGGGGTGGAAAAATATCGCAAAAATTCGAGGTGAAATTGGTTGAACAAAGAATAGGAAGAGAGTCACGCACAACACCCCACAGGGACTGTGTTTTCTGTGTGACCGAGGAACGTGATCTGGACCGTCCGATGTCACTCACTTCTCTCGGATCGCTGACTTGGCGAGCAATCGGACGGTCGAGGCTGCAGGGTTCGTGATTTAGGGTTTATGCGGGATTTGGCGCCGCAAGCCCGGGGGGAGGAATCCTCGTCACGTGCCCGTCGCATGACTTAATTTGGGCCTCGTCATTTATGGGCCGATTTTAGGCCCGGTCGGAGGGGTTAGGGTTTAGGGAAGGATGATGTTACTTGGTCCGTGAATGGTGGCGGTACAGACAGACACAGAGACGGAAGGGAAGGAAACGCCCGAAATTGGTAATAAATTAAATCACCAGCCGATATGCATCGTGGGGGAGAGAGACCTGCACAGGCCTTCCGGTTGCGGCCGGATTTCGAATTCCTGGCATCGTCGAACGCCTGGGCTCGACGATGTGGCGTGGGGATTCGTGATGGTGATTGAGTCGCTGGCGCTCGTCTCCGTTCTCTGCAACTTCTTCATCTTTTGTGGAAGTAACTTGTAAACTATCATCGCATCCTTTTGTATACACATGAATTCTACTACCATTGGTTCATTTCAAATATTCGTGAAAAAACACGCCAACTGTTGCATTGCGCCCCCTCGGCTGCCGGTGTCGTTGCGGCATACAGTCGGCAGGTATAATAGTGTCGTGTGGGTTAAGCGTCACCCTGCCGGCATGTTTAGTAAATGCTAATGATTTCGAAATCCACCACCTCCCGCCACGACCATAGAATACTAAAACTAACACGGCACGACACAAGTAAGACATGATTGTTCCCCACCAATTCGATCCGCAGACGCCCTCCGTCTGCCAAGGCTGCATGTTTTAGTACATAAGAAGCTTCAAGAACATTAGGACTATTTTATCACATTGCTGCAACAAAAGAATGGAAATAAAAGACACAGAGATGCCTTCGCGGGCCATCTTTTTATGCTCCCATTGCAATCACAAACACGATGTCCTTTGTAAGTCTCCAAAACTTGTCCAGAAGCTTCCTTGATTTTGTTCCTTCTAAAAGTGAAGATGAGCATTTATGTGCAGCAAAGCTAAAGCTAAAACTAATCTTCTGTACAAGAAGAACACACTACCCATGTATGATGATGGAAATGGGTGTAAATACCACTAACGGGTCATCCTCTAAGCTCTTCCAGGCCAGTGGCTAAGTTATTTATAGTTAGTCCAGCATTCTCCTAATCCTCATCCTCCTCCGCTTGTTATCATGCGTGTCCGAATCCGGTTCATGCTGCGATGTTCTGCAAATGGATGTTTGTTCATTGTTATTAATCCTCTCACAAGGTAGCGGTTATGACGATACGGAAGGAGTCCGTGGAGGGATGTAAAGAAGAGGAAGTTACTTGAATTCGGGCTCGTTCTGTATGGGGACATGCGGATCAGGATAATGCTCAGTGGAAATAAAACCCCAAAGCATTCTTCCTTCTGAACTAGAAGGTTGTTCCATGCCTGAAGAGGTTGAATTCGGTCTGGGGGACGTTCCTGAAGGTACACAGCAAAAATGACAGGAGAAGATGAAGAGCTGTCTAGATATGCTTGATAATCGAAGAAATGGAATCAGGTCACTCCACAGGGAAAATACTCTTGTCAGGTAAAATTTATCAATTTTATGCATTACAAGCACATCACAAATAGTATACCTTTCCCTAGAATTTCCTCATATTGAAATAAGCAGCAAAGTGGCCAAACTGTTTTAGGTGATCACTCCAGGCTGGTTTAAAGTAAAAGTACGTCAAAGGAGTATATTCACCAAGGGTTTTGCACGAGGGATGAGAATAAGGAAAGAAAACTGGCTTCAGTACATAATTGACACAACAAACATGAATAGTGAAACATGCAGAATGGTGATGAAAACAAAAGCAACTAGGGCAGGACATAAGAAAATAAGCAAAAGTTGGTTGGTGAAAGAAATTCTCAAATCTGACAGGTATCCGACAAGTGTATGCAGGGCGCCTTTCTAAAGCAAAAGCGGAAAGGGAGGGAAACATGTTCACATAATGGACAATTCAACATGCGGCGGGAACGATAGATGTTTCCAAAACTAATACTGCCTAAGCCAAAACTTTTACCACAAGTAAATTATAGTGCTCCAAGGCACAATCTTTAGAAATAAAGAAAAAGAAATGCTGAGTCATATTCCTAATTCATTTGCTATCAGCTCCTCATGTTGAGTCTTCAAAGAGTATCATCGACCCCAAAAACAAAAGAAAATAGACACCATATCACAGAAAGAACAGGAAAAAAAAGTCGCCCAAGAGAAAGCTCACCATGAAAAATAATGACCACAAAAAAGAGAATGGTGAATATCAGTGCCACAACATTACTACTTAGGGACGATGATGTGGAGGCTGCTCTGGCCTTCTTCAAGGCCCTAATTCGCTCTATTCTTGCACGTTTCAATGAGGCAGACTCTGATATCTCCTGGATTAGCATGCGGTCAGAAGCATTGAGTGATGGACCTTTAGGAGGTCGAGGTGGTTTTGAAGGCTTTTTATTGTTCACCCTTTGCTTTTTATCTTTAAAAGAGCTCTGCACTGCACTATCGCCAATTCGTCCTTCCTCCAATCCATCTGAGTTCACAATTTCCAAAATTCCCTCCTGATTTGGCATAACGCCACGTATGGTCAAACCCTCCTGCGGGTGACCATTACATGCTTTCAGAAGCAGCTGTGTCCCTTCCCTTCTATCACCTAGTTCAGAAACTCCGGCATAATCTTTTATAGAACCTAATATCCCGATCTCAAGATCGACTGCATAATCCTTCCCTCTCACGCTCTTTCGGTGCTTTGCATGCTCCATCACAAGATATTCTGCTTCAAAACATTCCTAGTAAAGATTCCCCTGTTAACACTACTCCACACAGCATGAAGAAATTTCATTCCGCAGGCAACTAGACTAATTTCAAGCAATGATTGCCCCACTTCCCAAAAAGCTTCATCCATGGGCAAACCTCAGAACAACCTCATTCAACATTATCAGACACTATATTTTTGCAACACGCTGTCAAGACACAAAACTCTCAATGGAAGTAATCCTTCTTCTATTCTGCAGCAACTGAAAGCCATTCTGGTCCGACAGACAAATACTTTGTGATTCCTTTGAACTTTAGCCTGTTGAGGGGGAAAAAACGATATTTGGGTCTGGGAAAATCCCAGAAACGCCTCAGTTTTGACCAAATGAACGGAGCCAGAATCACAAGTTCAGCATTTCTTCAATCCAAGCCTTTTTGAGTCCCTAAAAACGCAAAATGAAAATACAATCCTTATCCAAACCAAAATCCCAGAAAAAAAAAACCCAAATCTACAGAGCAATGCGATGTATCCATCATCGAAAAAAATTGAGCATTTCCATAAAATCCCCAGTCAGCCGAGTCAACACAACCCAGAAAGACCCAAATGCCATCAAGCACACGTAACCCCCCCCCCCCCCCAAAAAAAAAAAAATCCAGCATTCCTAGGGGGACGAGTTCCTTCATTCGAAGACTCGCCCACAAAACAAAATGCGAAATTTAACTCAAAAAAAGAAAAAAGAAGCACACGAACATGTGACCGTACAAACTGTGTAGTCCCGTGCCTCCATCCTTATCCATGTTCGTACACATAGGATGAACGCAACCTCGGAATAACCGAAGGCAATTGGGGGGGATGAGGGACCGAGAGAGTTGAAAAAATGGGGAGGCCTCCCAAAATGCAAACGCGAAGATAGGAAGAGGGGGGGGTCTTCCGGATTTCCACGTTGAAGCGGCAATTGCTGTGATTGTCAACCATCAACCCGTTGTTCTTCTTCATCACCTTTATTTTTTCAATTTTTAATAAAGAAATATCTTTTTGGTAAATATTACAATTTCGAGATTTTTATTACTACTCATTTTGAAGGACAACTGTCCTACTGATTGGCGTCTAATTGTGGCTACTTATAGACAATTAACTTCGTATAAGGACAACAATGATGGACATCGGTCAAGTTAGTACGTGCTACGAAAATCGTAAAATCTACTGTGACCTAAACATTGGAAATGAACTTTTGACGAGCATCTTCTGAGGCTTAAGTGAATATTGCTGGACTATGTTCCAGTGGCCTACTCAAAAGGCGAATCTGGCGACTTCCTCGTCTTCGTCCTCATCAATAGCGCCTTCATCCTCATCCTCGTCTGTGAATTGGCCATACTCTTCTTCTTCTTCCTCCTCCAACTTATCAAATGCCTCTTCCATCATGTCCTTGTCGCTCTTGGCTCCCTTGTCCTTAAGGCCAGTGCTCAGAACCACAGTCTGCCCACCTGTTTTCTCCATATCCTGACGCAGCTTCTCCATGCTTAGCTTCCTGCGCTCTTCCTCCAGTCGTCGCTTCTCCTCTCGTCTCTTATCCAGTTCGGCCCTGCAGGGAAGCAATATCAGCTCCTCGATTAGCTCAAGCATAAGGTTGAAGATCCATCGACAGAAAGAAACGGAGTGTACTTGTAATTCTCCATGTACTCCTCGGCACTGGTCTCGATAGCTTGAAGGAAATCCTGCATGCCCATGCCAGTCACCGCTGAAACTCCAACTGACCTCAAGTTATTGTAGAACTCCTCCAGCACCAAGGAAAGACTCCGAGTCAATGTGGATGTGTAGGAGTGATCTGATTCAAGTGCCGCCTGAAATACTTCGAAGTCCTTCATCCACTGCACAATCAACAAATGTGCAACCTCACAAGTAAATAACCGGGGGCTTTATCCGAAAACTATTAGGAAACTATAAACAAATGTAACACCCTCAGGTCTTTGAGAACATTTGCAAAACATTCCAATAAAAAAATTCATCAAATAAATAAGCAGACAGACTCGAAATGTGTGAAGCATAGGAGGAACAAACGAAGCATCTGTTAAAAATGCACGAATCATTTACTTTGATTAAAACAAACAGAAATTCAAATTCATTTAGGAAATATAACTCTTATGATAAAGGATAAAAAAAATAACCAAGAAACAATCTGAGGAAGATTTGATAATAAGGTGGTGTACCCACAGACCATTGCAAGAAGAAGTCTACCTCCAAAGCAAATTGATGTTGAGCCACGTCGGTCTTGTTAAAAGCCAATACCATGGGCAACCTGGTCTTGTACAGAATACTGCAGGCATAGAGCATGTTGCTCATGAAAGTAACAGGGCTTTCAGATCTAGGAGTGTCAACTACATAAGTGATTACTGTTGGAAATGTGGAGGCAAACGCTTCAGTTATTATGGCTCCTGAGGCAGACCAAGTGAAGATCTCAATCTGACCCGGAGTGTCCACTATAACGTAATCAAGCTCATCTGCACGCCTCTCAATAACTGCTATCACCTGGAAAGCGGCCATAATTTTTAGATTACATGTGTTTTCATTAGACAGTCTAAGTGCAAGAGATGTGTATTTAAACAAGTTTACCTCATCAAACTTCGTGGCAAATAGATTAAGCGATGTCAAAATTCCTCCATTAGGGCCAAGATTGAACTCTTTCATCACTTCCTTGTACTTAACAGTATCCCTTATATCAATATTTGCACCCACCGGTAGTGTCATGACAGCAGGATCGAGGTTGATCACATAACTCCGAATATTTGAAGCATGTGAGTGGCAAACAAGTCTATGCAGGAAGGTTGTTTTCCCACTTCCTACAGAATTTCTGACAAGCTATTAATCGGGTGTACAGTGAAAGCAAAACAGGTATAACCGACAAAAGATTAAAATCCTGAAATTAAAGCAGCTTCTGTCAGTTAATAACCTGCCATGCCAACAACAATAATAATAACAGGTTTCCTCTTGAATGGTAACCCCATTTGCATGGATGATGATTCTCCAATTTGCATCTTTCCAACCGAATCACCGAGCTCCTCCTTTTCTTTGTCCTTATATCGAGTTAGAGAAAAAGTAAATAATTTTCTAAGAAGCAGCATCCCAAATGCAAAAAATTTATTCTCAATCGATCTGGCAATCCACTCTAACAACTGCTCTAGCTCTTTAACACAATTAAGCAAGTGTTACGAACAACCTAAGAAGGAAACAACACGAAGAAAAAGAAGTCCTCACATCCAAACTTGAAGACTCTTGGACATCCATGGCACCTTCAGCAGTAGACTTAGGATACACATCATCATTGCCCGAATCAATTTCCATCTCTGAAAGAGAAATCACAACATTCCAATCATTGCCCACCAGATGCTCATTCCAACCACTTGTTGACAATTTCTTAGCGGATGAAGAACCAGCCACTCAACCTACTAAGTTCTCTCAAAACTAGAAAGCACATCTATCCACTGCTACGGTGATAAATCCGAATGAGACAAATGTCACCTCCCTGGAGTTCAAACCATTTCATACACCCAAAAACAAGCATTTCAACAGAGTGCCAAGTCCAGTCCACAAACTCAATACGATGATATACGAGACGACACCGAGAAAACCAACAACCAAATCATAACAAAAAGAAAAAGAAAAGTAGAAAGTCGATCGCGTCACACGCAGGCAGTTCAAGCGATGCGAAACCTTGCGGAAGGAGGAAACAGCACGAATACTTTGGAGAGCTCGACAGTTCAATGAGAGGGTCGACGACGACGCCTGTCGCGACGGCCGCGTCAACGGAGTAACTGGGAGGGAGAAAGAGGGGTTTTGTCTTTTAGGGAGGGAAATTAGGGCTTTACGTCTATCGGAAATGGGAAAAGGGAAGCCGCGAGGGGGAAGGCTCCAATTTTGGGCCCATGAATGGGCCGAAAGGGGCTTAGAAAAGGGGCCTAACGTTACGACAGAATGGAATAATGCCAGTCCCGTATAAAATATAATTAATTAGTGATGTTACTACAAATTAGTTAGCGTGGTTTTATGGGATTTGTTTACGTGTTTGTATGAGTTGTTTGATCACTTACAGCTCTGTTCCGTTGCTCTCAGGAAAACAACTCATGGCTCCATGTCGCGGAGAGCCTGTATCTACATCCAGTTCAGGCCCCGCAAAATCCAGCAAGAGTGGCAAGAAGAGGAGATGAGTTTGCTTGATTTGTGCAGCACTACTACCTTCTTTCTTAATGGAACAGCTTCATTGACAGGGAATCTAGCACACCGATCAGTAGGCCCCGACGTATGACCAACAATTTGTCTTGCAAAAGGATCCACAGTTTCCCATGTTTCTATTTGATGTTCGCATCTTTTGCACAGGAGGTTAAGGATTATCTGGCTTTCCAGTCTTTTAAATATAATGCATGCCACAACACATTCATAAAGTTGCAATAACTTTCCATAATAGAAAAAAAAAAATCCCAGTTTTCTCCTAACCTACCTATTCATGACCATTGCGTTCCTCTGACACTCCCACTGGATACACATTCCCAGAGTTACCTGGTGATTAGGATGGGCTAAACATGTTCACAAAGTAATGCAATGGTTTTGTTCTCTACAACATTACTCAAATCACCATATTCAACGACAGTCCTAGCAGAATCTGGAGGCTCCTAAAACTGCAGCAGTGATAATGCGCAGTGCCAGCTCAGTCAGGTCTCTTTGTATTGAACTGGTTATCGGTGACTCTGCTGAATAATTCCTGTACCTGGTTGAGCTCCTTCTCTGTTTTTGATGTAAAACAAGTTAGTGTTTGGGACGTGGGATCCTCAAGGAAAGATGGGAGGACATGAGGCAATTCCGAAAGCTCTCACCATGATGAGCTTGGACAGTTACTTTAATCAGGTTAAAGATGCGTATAAACTAGAGATACACAAGCAAAATAACCACTTAGGGAGGGAATTGGTGAGGGAGAGAATCACCTGCAGCCTCTAATTGCTTCTGAAGTTCTTGACCCACGGAATCATTTTCGGCCTATCAAGATTGTCCGTAAGGTCCTCTTAACGAAATCTGGGAAAGCATAGTTAAGGAAATGAATAAGGTCTACTAGTAAATGCATGCACCTGAAGCTCCGCAATTCGTTTCAGTTGCGCTTCTTCACCTCCCTCGGCCAGGGGAAGGGCCGCAACTAAAGAATCGAACTGCAAGGAGAAGCAAGTGGAGCTAAGTAAGAGAAATCTAATCAAGGTTACAGGCAATCCAGACAAGGGGAAAAGATTTGCTATGTGAATTTAACAATTTTCTAGCAAAAGAAACGAGGACAAAATCAACACATTTTTCCACATGAATACACACATCACTGTGACAAAATGGCATGAGTGCACGCTAGCCTTCAGCAGTAAACTTGAACCTTGAGAAAAACTCCCTCTGCTATAGAGAAAGCACAGAGGCATTGAGCTCCAAGTGACTTACAGAACATGAGTTATAATATGTAAGAGACTAAGAGGGGCCTTAAATTTCAGGATCCGGCCACTGCTCTACACGACAACAAGGTTGTGAATCACTAGCTAAATGACAGACATTGAATGAAGGGAAAACACTTGCTAACTGACTAGGAAGTAGAAACCTATAAACCAAATCTAGCAGCTCCACATAGTTCATCCACTATTGTATGCCGCTTATTCTGCTTGCTATAAACTGCAGCCAACATATACAGGTGGAGAAAGAAAACTAGCGAACTCAATAACCTCAGTTGACTAATTGAGATGTAGAACTACAGTATGTTTCATTCTTCCGTCGGGATATGAAGTTCATTGAAAACATCATCAATGGATGAAGATCTATTGGTAAGAAGGAAAAGCACCTGCTTTGCAGCTTTCACTAGGGCAGCACTCATGAGCTTGGGCTGCTCTGCAAAAGTCGACACATCCTCTGCTGGATTTGCCGCTGGGTCGGGATAATTGGGGGAGAGCCTCACAGGGGGAGCGTCCCTTTGTAAAGTCCCAAATGTATTGAAGGCGATTGATGCGATATTATTGACTTGCTCTTGCAATTGAGATATTATATCCATCTGCTACCCCCTATAAAATCCTCGAATAATAATCAGCCTGATAAACGAGAATTCCGAAAATCAACCTAATCAAGGATTTTTTAACATCACGTGTTTAGATGACTGCCAAAGCAAGAAACCGACAGATTCCAACCAACCTGGAACATCTACTATCGCACTCATCAGAAGCGCAAACGACCGGCCGGGATACTTTCACAGCAAGAAAAGAAATGCAAGTGTGATGAGAAATAGATAACGCCGATCAACTTAGAAGGGAATGCCGCAGCTAACTCAATAGGCAAATTCCATACTGCGTGTATGGGGAACTTCGTCAAACAGCCACAAGCAACACATCAAGAATCAAACTAAACCGCAGCATCCCAAACACCTCGAACTCGACATAACTGTAAATCGAAAATTCCCGGATCAATTTCCATCATCCATGGCCCCTTCAGCAGTAGACTTAGGATAAACATCATCATTGCCCGAATCAATTTCCACCTCTGAAAAGAGAAATCACAATATTCCAATCATTGCCCACTAGATATTCATTCCAACCACCTGTGGACAATTTCTTAGAGGATGAAACCACCAAAATTTCTGCAGGAATGAAACACCCAATCAACCTACTAAGTTCTCTCAAAACTAGAAAGCACATGTATCCGCTCCTACGGTGAGAAATCCGAATGAGGCAAACGTCTCCTCTCTGGAGGACAAACCATTTCATACACCCGAAAACAAGCATTTCAACAGAGTGCCAAGTCCAGTCCACAAACTCAATACGATGATATACGAGACGACACCGAGAAAACCAACAACCAAATCATAACAAAAGAAAAAGAAAAGTAGAAAGTCGATGGCGTCGCACGCAGGCAGGTCAAGAGATGCGAAACCTTGCGGAAGGAGGAGACAGCACGACTGACTTGGAGAGCACGATAGTTCAATGAGACGGTCGACGAGGACGCCTGTCGCGACGGACGCGTCAACGGAGAAACTGGGAGGGAGAAAGAGCGGTTCTGTCTTTTTGGGAGGGAAATTAGGGCTTTACGTCTGTCGGAAATGGGAAAAAGGAAGCCGCGAGTGGAAGGCTACGATTTTGGGCCGATAAATGGGCCAAAATCATGCTTAATGGGCTTAGAAGGGGTGAATATATTTAGTGATGTTATTACAAATTAGTTAATTAATGAAATATTAAAAATAGTTTTAATTTTTCCATTCCCAAACACTTATAATTAATCGAAATAAACTACATTCTTACTGTATTAATGATAAAATGAATAATATTTTGAAATAGATTTCTTAAAAATGTATAAACACTAATGATAATAATTTCCAAAAAAAAAACTTTCATAAAAATGTACGAAAAACTTGCATGAAACTCGAAAAATGGCTTAATCTTACGTTGTTGCGATTTTAGCCTCTTCCCAAACATACACGTATAAATCATTCAAAGAACCTCAACGCCCCCTGCTATTCAATTTTTGTGTAACTCTCCCTCCACTCCAATCCCATCCGGAATGTAACATCAATTTGCCCCCCTCCCGGATTGAATTTCGTATTCCCGATCAAATCAATCCCCAGGAATCTCGACTTCCAAAACCATGATCTCCTCCCATCTGTCGTTGTCGTCCTCCTCCTCCTCCCTCGTGTTCTTCCTCCTGGCAACATTCGCGTCCAATCCAATCCTCGCCCTGTCCGGAGGCCCCGGGCAGGGTCCCAAGTCCTACATCTTGTCCTGCGGCTCGTCGAGGAAGGCTGCGGACTCGGATGGCAGGACGTGGGTGCCCGACTCCGCCTTCCTCGTCCCGCCAGCTAATTCGGTCTCATCCACATCCTCTGCCCTGTCCCAGGATCCTTCCCTGCCCTCCCCTGTCCCTTACATGTCGGCGAGGATCTTCACCTCCCCTGCCTCGTATGACTTTCCTGTACCGTCCAAGGGCCGCCTCTTCCTCCGGCTGTACCTTTACCCGTCGACGTATGGCACACTCGACCCGTCGGATGCATTTTTTGGCGTCACGGCAAATGGATTCACATTGCTAAGGAATTTCAGCGCGTCGATTACGGCACAGGCCCTGACTCAGGCTTACATCATCAAGGAGTATGTGATGAGTCCCGTCGAATCGGGGATTCTCAACCTCACATTCTCACCGTCTCGGGATCATGCTGGAGGTTACGCGTTCGTCAATGGGATCGAGATAGTTCCCGGCGAGGACATGTTCAAGGAAGCCACCATGGTTGGGTTCAGCGACCAGGCTGTCAATACTGACGGGGCTTCTCTGGAGAATCTGTTCAGGCTTAACGTAGGCGGACAGTACATCGGGCCGACCAGGGATTCAGGCCTGACTAGAACGTGGTACGACGACACCCCATACTTATTTGGTGCAGCGACCGGGGTTACTTCCCAATCAGATAAGAATGTCACGATTGGGTATACCGCCGATACGCCAGAATATATTGCTCCTCTCGGCTTGTACAGCACGGCTAGGACAATGGGTCCAGATCCAAAGGTGAATCAGAACTATAATCTGACTTGGGTGTTTCAGGTAGACGCTAACTTCACCTATATCGCGAGGTTTCACTTCTGCGATTACCTGCTTACAAAAGTCAACCAAAGGGTGTTCGACATTTTCATGAACAACCAGACAGCGCAGGAATCGGCCGATGTAATTGCTTGGTCGGGATCTCGAGGGGCACCAGTATATAAAGATTATGCAATTTTTGTTGCCGATGGGGATGGAGACGAGGAGTTGTGGGTGGCGTTGCACCCAAGTGTGTCGATGAAACCTGAATACTATGACTCAATCCTGAATGGGCTCGAGATCTACAAGATGAGTGATACCTCTCTGAATTTGGCTGGCCAGAACCCAGTTCCTTCAAAAATGCTGGTTGAAGCTGAGGATCGAGCAGCGAGCTTCGCTCCTTCAAAGTCCTCTGGTGCTGGACTAGTGATCGGAGTGGTTTTCGGATGCATTTTTGGTTTTATCTTTGTTGTTGCTGGTTTTCTTCTGCTCCGGAGGACGAATAATCAGGCAATAAGGACAAATTCCCATGTCGGCAACTGGTTGCCGCTTTATGGCTCTTCACGAATATCTGGAAGCAGGACGGCTTCTAGCCGGAGCACAGCGAGTTCCCACCTTTCGTCACTGGCTGGCGGTCTGTGCCGGCATTTCTCATTATACGAGATAACCCGGGCAACAAAAAACTTCGACGAGTCCAAGGTCATTGGTGTGGGAGGGTTCGGGAAAGTTTACCTGGGCATCATCGATGGAGGGAACAAAGTTGCGATCAAGAGATCAAATCCTTTGTCTGAGCAAGGAGTAAACGAGTTCGAGACAGAGATTGAGATGCTCTCCAAACTGAGGCACAAGCACTTAGTCTCGTTGATAGGATTCTGCGAGGAGGGTGGCGAGATGGCCCTCGTGTATGACTACATGGCAAATGGGACTCTCCGGGATCATATCAACAGCAAAGGAAAAAATCGGCCGATGCTTGCCTGGAATCAGAGGCTAGAGATCTGCATCGGCGCAGCGAGAGGGCTACATTACCTCCACACGGGCGCAAAGTACACAATTATCCACCGCGATGTGAAGACTACAAACATCTTACTGGATGAGAAGTGGGTAGCCAAGGTTTCTGACTTTGGGCTGTCGAAAACAGGCCCCGAGCTAAACCAGACGCACGTGAGCACGGTCGTCAAGGGGAGCTTCGGGTACCTAGACCCAGAGTATTTCCGGCGGCAGCAGCTCACGGAGAAATCAGACGTTTACTCCTTCGGGGTGGTGCTCTTCGAGGTCTTGTGCGGGAGGCCCGCAATCAACCCAAGCCTCCCAAAGGAGCAAGTAAGTCTCGCGGACTGGGCGCGGCACTGCCAGTGGAAGGGGACCCTACACGAGATGGTCGATCCCTCCCTCGAGGGACAGATCGACGAGGACTGCTTCAGGAAGTTCGTGGAGACAGCGGGGAAGTGCTTGTCGGACCGAGGCTCTGACCGGCCCTCCATGGGCGACGTGTTGTGGAACCTCGAGTATGCGCTCCAGCTGCAGCTGAATCCCGAAGGTACAGCGACCCCAGCCACGGAGGGTTGCCAAGGGAACAAAGATGGCCACGATCACTACGCGATGCATAGGAAGATGTTAGGATTAGACGAGGAAGAAGGGGGTGGTGGGATTGGTTTGGATTAGGACATGAAATTGAGGACGATTAATCAGCAGTGTAACTTTCTATAGATTATATTTCAGATTCGACCATATTGAATGAATCTCGGGTTGAATCTTCTTTAAGCTTTTTTTTTTTTTTTTTTTTTTTTGTAAAAGATATATGGGAATTTTTTACGATCAATAAACATTGTTTTTTGTAAGTTATTGGGAAATACGCAACGGTGAGAGTATCTTTCCCTCTCCCACCAACCCCGATATACCCCTCCTTCCCGCGACGCCAACGCCCCCTATCCCTCCTTCGCCTCCACGTCGTCTCTGATGCGTGGCAGCTGTTCGGGAAGCAGAATAGCTGGCGAAGGAGCAAGCAAGAGTTGCAGGCTGAAGGAAGGTTGAAGGAGTTGCAGGCTTGACAGTTTTAGTCGTTATGGGGGTTGTCGGGTTTAGCCGGTCTAATACTAGTGAACGGTCCAATATAAGTAATCCGGGTGGGTTGGGCAGTTAGGAATTGGGCGAAGTCTGTTACAGGGGGTTGTCTGTCGTCTGTGAGGGTATAATAGAGGAGGGAAGCAGGGGAATGAAAAGTTAGTTGTAGTTTGTTGTAGTTGTTGCACCCTAGGCGGAGACGGTGGACGATAAGCTCCGATATTGTTGGCTTGGGCTGTCGAAGGTGTTTCGTGCTGTATGAGTGAGTTGGATTTGATTTCTGATCGTCAATCTGAACATTGTGTGCTGCAAAACTGTTGTTGTTGCTGTTCTGTTTACAATTGTGCTGCGATTTGGAGTTTTGGCACGGATCAGTCTCCTTCTCCTCCTCCACGTGGCGCAGTCGTACAGGTTCGTCGCCGTCTTCTCTCCGTCTCCGATCGTCTCCCTTTCCGATGACCACCGTGCTGTGTTTGTCACTGTGTGTTTGTTTGTTGTCCGTTGCTTTCTTGTTGACATTGTTTGGTGTTCGGGTGTTGGACTTTCGTTAGGCTGGCCGGTTTTCTTAGGGTGATGGGATCTTGGATTGTGTTTCTTTTTCTTTTTCTCCCATGAAGTGGATCTTGATTGGAGAAGTTGTTAGTGAAATTGGAGTTGGTTTTGATTGTGGTCTGTATCCGAGCTTCTCTTTGACTCGTGGCTGTGTCGGCAATTACTATAGCGATAAATGGCCTGAACGGTGGAAGTGTTTTCGGAATTTTATTACCATCCGATTCTTTGATATAGTAGTGAGAGTGCAGCCGAAGTCAACTTCAATGCGCGGTTCTTGTTGAATCTGGGAGTTATTGCTGAGTCGAATTTGAATTCAACGTTTAAATTATTATCTTTGTAGTTTAGAGGAGGGATGCTGCCCTTTCTATGGCATTATGATGTGAAACATTGTGTCCCCCCCCCCCTGTTGGGTTATTATTCTATTTAGTACTTAGAGTCGCTTTGTGGCACTGCATCCATCTGAGTGAAGAGTATCGGCAATTATTCAGACTTCCGGCAGAGGAAGTAAATGAAAGAATTCGTCATTCCCTTTCCTTATTTTGGCTTCAAAACTCTATCTGCAAGTTCTTGGACTTGTGGAGATATGGTTAATCTTTGTTACATCCATTGACTGTAGGTGCTTGTTGAGGATTTCAATTGTGCATACCATGAAAATATACTTGTCCAACTTGTCTACATCTGCTCATTGGTGAAGCTTTTTTCAAAATGAAATCCCTTGGTATATGCCAACCTTGTCTACGATGGGATGGTGCTTGGGAGTACTTTCTTCTCCTTGAGCAACCCTATTTCACTTTTCTAATTGAGTTTCCACTTTAATGATGTATCAGGGGCATATGTGCCTGTTTGCTCATCATATCTGCTTCTACTCTTAACATTTTTGGTTTTGAAACTAAGGTACATTGTTAATCAATCACCTTTATTCGCACTATTTTGCGTCCCGCTATTTGGGATTGGGTAACTTTAATGAACCCGAGTTAGTATTCTGTTTCTGTATTTATTTGAATGGCTTAGGAAAGGGACCAGCAGAGTATGGTATGAATGGTTTAATTTAAAACAATGTTTCAAATGCTTGGCTTGTATTGACCTGTTTAGGTTGTATTATATTGATGGAATCTGAGATATCTCTTTTCAAAAGGCAAAGGCTATTTAAGGAAATGCTCTCATGCAAAGAAGATAATTCTAATCACGTCGCATTTGAAATTCTACTTGCAAAAATTGATCTTATCATAGCCAACTGCAATTTCCTCGTGTTGTCTGGTGAATTGTGGATCACCAGAATTACAAAATTTAATGAAGGATTGCTTTGAATATAAACCTTTTTTTGAGTAAGCATGAAGGTCTTGATTGATTGAGGTTGGAAATAAATAGTACGTACTCTAGCTCATTTCCTATTGTTTATTTAGAATACTGTATTTACTATAAGATCAAAAAGAGGTTGTTTATTTTCTGTTAGTGTGGTTCTGGCTTATATCGCCAGGGGATTTCAGACATGTTATAAGAAGGTGAAGTTTGTGTTTTACATTAGTGGGGTTGTTTATGAGCTGACTGAAGGATCTACTTACTCCAGAAAAGTGAGAAAACAGTATGTCCTGTTCTTGTGCAGTAATTAAAAATCAAGATTACTCTTTTCGCTGTAGATCTGTTGGTGTTTTTTTTTATATCGATGGAAATGCAGACTAGGGGATGTGAACCAAGGTCCCCAGATCTGCAGGTTCGATGGGATAGGAGATGATTTTTGAGAAAGGTTACTGCTTAGGATTTTATTGTCAGGTTGTACTGCAACATATGTAATGAGGAACGTTTTGTTTTATTTCTGTAGTGTTTTCAAGTTCTTTCAATGTCAAGACAGACATCAACTTAAGCTATTATTTTCTCAGAAAATCATACATTTCGGTGAAATCACAAGTGTGAAAAGGGCAAAGACATCTTGTCACAAAGAAACTGCACAAGGTGTCGACCGAAGCTATTATTTTCGCTGGAGTGTCATTTTCTACATCCTATCGAAATATATCTTGGTAAGAAAGTGCTGGACTCTTGATAATTCATTGGACCAAAGATTTTGAGAGTTCTCCATTTGTGAGAGGTGGATGCTTTACTTTCTTTGTATCCTTGTTCCCAGGGGCACAATGTGGTAGCTGCCAAGAGTTACAGAAATTTTGCGTGTTCAAAAACAGGTTTATGATATTTTTCATCCTCTTTTTAATGTCTTTTTTCATTTCTATTATAACTGCTAATAATGTCAAGGTGCGGTTTGGTTTCAATTTCCAGTAATTTGGTTATCCAGACATCACAGGAAATAAGGGAGGTACCTTGTACTGGCTTGTGTATTTGGGGTAATAGGGGTCAAAGGTGAGGCAGAGTTAACCCATGGAGTATTTTACATGGCTTATATTTCCTCATCAAACTATGAGTATCGATCTTACCACATATATGCGTTTCTCTGCCCGAAGGGGTTGCTTTGAATGAGGGCTTTCTTTTATGAAAAATATTCCAATGGTCTTGTTTTGGTGGATATCATTCCTCTAATAAAAAAGAAGGATGGACATTCCCTTCTTCATTCCATCCTGTCATCCTTCAAACCAAACACACAACATAAGGGTTTGATGGTTTAATTGCAGGATCGAGCTTAGTCTTCTGCCTACCAACCAATGATCAGCTGCCATTTTTTTTCTAGTTATAGATTAACTTTAAGCGATTTGATATTTCCATGAATGTTCTAGGATTTATCTTCTGTGCTTACGAGACTGTCAAATTTCGGGATTTGTGCGGTCTTTCTCATACATGGCTCGGCTTATGTGTGGTCTTTTTGGCTGAATATATTCAGGGATTATGGGACATAAGAAGAGATGGCAATGAGTCATGCAGCTTATCTGTGCATACTAGGGTGGCTTTTGTAAAGAAAACTGTGTTTAAAGGTTTGTCTTAACCCCCCCTCCCTCCTACTTCCTCACATCCTGTGGACAAATATTTTTAATTTCGAGTCTTCTTCGACTTGAGGTGATTGCTCAGATGTCAATGTCTTTGTTAAATTCGTTTCTTTCTTCAAATTGGATGTGTTATGCCGCATCCGCTTCCAATTTTGGTGGGTTGAATACTCTTTTATCAATTTATAATGCCCTCCATTATTATTTTGTTTTCTTTCGCTGGAGTGTTGAATATCCACAGGTCTCTTAAAAAAATGTGAAAGCATTTTCTGTGATTGGAGTTAATGCATCCAAATGGTATTTTGTTAGTTTTCTTGCCTCGTTACTTATTGGCTGAGCATGTTGCCAGTTATGATGCTTCATTGGATTTACCCCTTGCTAGATGCTAATAAAACCTATCTGAACTTTAACAGGAAAAATAATACAGTCTTCGGTGGAGGAGTGTCGAGAAGCCTATGCATCTTGGATAGAGCTGGTAATCTTATAGTTACAGAAAGTATTTTCTACTTGGCCCCCTTCACGATGATGATGCCTAAAGCAGCAGGTTCTTAAGTCGCTGATGTCTGCCCTTATTCTTGTAGGCACATAATTTGCTAAAGGAGCTGCTGAACTATTGAAGTTATTTTTTTTTTTGCTATAAATTGTTGAAGATTTTCAATTAGTCCACTGAAGAAATCTCACTAAGTTCTTTCATTAGATGATGACACTAACAAAACATGCTACATGCTCTTTTTTCCACTATTATTCTACTTGCTTAAGACCTTAGCGACTGATAAATTGGTCACTCTGTCCTGGTGGTCTGTTTTGTATGATCTATAGATCCTTGAAATGAATCTAACTCTCTTCTTACAGACGATGTAACTACTAATTGCGGCACGACTCTGAACGGGAACACAGGTGCCCACAATGCCGGAAATATTGAAAGTTCCAAAATATTGGAGCCTGTTAATGATTCCAGTGCGCCCCAGAATTCCAGTTCGATGACTTTAATCCAGTGTGATGGCTGGCCTTCTCTACAGAGTTTGGTCAGCAGCAAAACTGTGATCCTTATTCAACAAAGTGTGATGAAGTTATGGTCAAGACAAATCCATCTTCCCCTATTGGCTGTCCTCCTTTTCATAATCATTCGACTAATCCAGGTTAACTGTTTGCTTTACTCAGCTCTCATCAAAGCAATCATTTGAACTTGAATAAAGGATTAGCGCATTAGGATTGCCGTTGGATCAATGTTCTGTCGAGATTGGAATCAAATTTAAGCACTCAATTTGTCTCGTGAAAATGAACTGGTTTACTCCTCTTGTTGTCGATGGGGTTCCTCACTCTGGTGCTCGCTTTTACACAGAGCAGCTGAGCACTGTCGTGCTCTTAAGCAGACAGCAAGAAAACGTTCAGCACGTTCCTCAGCCGGACACAGTGCAGGATAGGTCTGCAGATGGCTGGAGAAAAGACTGTTCTATGTAAAGGAAGATGTATCCCTTGTGGAAGCCCGATTCGAGACGATGCAGTTGGAGTACTCCAGGATAAAACAACAGTTAAGAGAGATGGAACAGTTTCACAAAAAGTGAGTAAGCGTTTTCAGTTCAACGCCCTGGGTGTGCTTAATATTGTAATAAAACAGCCGCAAACTAATTCTTGGGTTGTAGGAGCGAAAATACGTATACATTTTATAAACGTTTTAAAATATGAATTAAATAGAATAAAATCGTTAAATTATAGAATATTTTTAATAATTTGACCTAAAATAAATTATAACTCTTTTTTTCTTAAATCGTGGGATTCGTCAGAAGGAAAAGAACAGAAAAATCTAACTGAAAACATATAGAGGGATCGATCCAATCATCGGCTTTAATCCGATTTCTAAATCCAAGTGAAGAAGAAGGAAACATCGTAGGATTCGATCTATCGGGACGCGGCTTTTGGATTCGTGGTCTCAAAGGTAATGGAGCCGCCCTTTGTCCCTGCAGGTTGTTGGGTTTGGCAGTTCTGACGTGGTGTGAAGAAGTGGTCGTTGGATTTCGTTCTGTTTTAGGGTTTTGGGGCGTTTTTCGGGGGGCTCGGATTCCGTGGTACTTTCGCTGTGGCGGTGTTTGATTTCATTTGAAATTTCTGGGATCTTAAACTTTGTTGGTGGATCCGTTGAGATCAGGAAAAAAAAGGAAACTTGCTCTGATTTTGAACTGGGCTTTTGGGAGGTCACAATCATTTTGCGTTTACTTGGAGTTGTCAATCTGATTCCCTTGGGCGGAGAGTGAATTTCTGTTTGTAAATATGGGTTAACGTCCTTGTTCTCCGGGAAATTGGGATTCCTGTTAGCGAGTTGTGCTTGATCAGGTTATAAACTTTTGATCAGCATGCTCTTTGGTAGCACAGAAACTGCTCGGGACTACCATTTTCGATATCTAGAGCAGTTTACAATCTTTGGATTGACTTGCTCTTGGGTAGCATAGAAACTGCCTGGCTTTCCTATTATCTATAGCTTTCATCAATTAACAAACTTCTGATGGACTTGCTCTTGGGTAGTGTAGGAACTGCCCATGCTTGTCCAAATCCCGTTTTTATTGTGAGTTTAGAAGTTTGTGTAGACATTATCAAGTAATCTTTAGACAATTTGCTGTGTAAGGCATGCTGCGGATTTTTTATGCAGGTTTCTGGGTCACAATTTGGTCAAAGGAATCCAGGCCAACTTGTTAAAACTAAATGGCAAGGATAAAGCCTCAAACTCTGCTCCTCCAGAGTAAAAAGAAGAAGGGCCCGAGTCATGTCAGCATTTCGACTATCATTGTGTACTGCTTGCTGGTGGGAGTACTCGCAGTATTACTGTTGACTTCTTATCGGCACTGGTCGAAAAGGTTTGTTGTTTTAATGCTGCACTTTCTTTCACATGGATTACTATTGTGGCCACTTGTCAAGTATTTTCCACTGTCTAGCGTGTCATTTAAAATCCAAGGCTGAAATTCATAAATTGCTTTTGCAGGTCTACTGGACAGACTGGTGCGGGTTCTTCAAACTTTGAGGTGAGACCATATGGGGCAGTTTCTTTCCTTCAAATTAGGGTCCCTTTCTCCATCCATTCGACGCGTCCTTTGCTAAAGCTGTCCTGATTTTTCTATAGAACACATTTGGGTGTTATTTTAAGCTATCTTTGAAAGAAGCTACTTGAAATGAAGGGATTAGCATTTGTATTTTTGCAGGATGTAGATGCCACTCAAGATTCTAAGAAGTATGATCTTCCAGGCTATGCGGTGAGTTTTGGGAATATGTTTGATTTGGTCCCTGAATATCTAGTTCATTGTATTAAGCTACATGTATGTTATCAAATGGATGACCATTTATGCATTTTGTTTTCTCGTTTATCCTGGATGGTAATTTAGAAAGATTTGAATTACTGTTCTTCTATTGTGCTTTAAACTTTGCAGGACAGTTATTCATCAGATCTTGTGCTTCACGCTCAACCCATATCATCTCCACTCTTTGCTCATCTCCATCACAGTTTTGGGGCTGTCTGAGAATCCCGCTTTCTCCTCCTTTTCTGTTTCAGATTCTAAACACACCAAAAGGATATATCACTGTTGAACTATTCAAGGATGCTGCTCCAGAGATTGTGGACAAATTCCTCGATTTGTGGTGAGATTCTGTTAGTGTTTATAGCAGTGATCCTCTTTTAGCTCGTAGGATCAGGCTTTCCACTTTACTTTTAAACGGAGCAGTGCAGCATCACACAACTTAGCACTTGTAGTTCTGTATAACTTCAGGCCTCTGCACGATTGCTCTGTAGAGTCATTTTTTGGGTGGAAAACGGACTTATTCATTTTTTTGTTCGGCTATTTGTGATCCGGAAATGAAATCATAATTTACTCTATATGTTTACTCAATTAATAATAAATTATAGAATTATTATTGGCAATTTTCTTTGATAATTAAGTGAGACTTGATTTCTAGGGAATTAGTCGTCTTGAAAGAATGTGACTTCCTGAACTCTAATGGTGTAATGCATGCTTAGACTAATCTATCGACCTCCATTTCTACTAAAAAAAAAAAGAATATGACTCACTGGACCCTTGTCATTCTTTCAGCCAAAACGGACACTTCAAGGGCATGCCTTTCCATCACGTGATAAAACATTATGTCATTCAAGGAGGGGATACTGAAGGGCTTGGGACTGCTGAAGATTGGATATCAAAAGAGAAGCTTCGTACTAAATTGATCACAAGGTCTGCATTTTTCCATAATTATGTAAATTTAAGTAATCAGTGTGCTTCACATGTTTCCATTTCTTTCAGCTTGAAGATGCCAAGTGCCATTCGATCACTTACTGACGTAAGCTTTAATTTCTCGGTGCAGTCCTAAGCACGAGGCGTTTACACTCGGCACCACCAAGAGCAAGCAAGACGACAAGAAATTCGGGTTCTTCATCACGACTGCACCAATCCCAGATTTGAATGATAGACTTATTTTGTTTGGACGAGTCGTTAAGGGTCAGGATGTTGTTCAGGTAACCCCCCCCCCCTCTCCTCAAAGCATCTGACAAGAGGCAAATTGTGATTGTTTTCTTTATATGATGCCTTTTAGGAAATCGAAGAGGTTGATACCGACGAGCGATATCAACCTAAGTCATTCATTGGGATAATCGACGTTACTCTTAAAAAGGAAATATAAGGTTCAGTGATGAAGCGATCATCCTGCGAGAATCCCTGAGGTCACTCAACGTGCTGCTTGGAGTGTTCTGCTGTACAAAATCCTGGAAAATTTTTTCCATCCCCATCTTTTGTTATGTTCATAGGAGACTTAACAAAAAAGGGGATCAAAGAGTAGTGAGGGGACTGAGAATTGGGAAACGAAGTGCTGCTGCTCTGCTTTCTGTTCTTTTTCCTGTTTTGTATACCAGTCCGTTTTGACTGTTATGAAATTATGGCAGGCCATGGATCTTTCAACACGAGCTGTGAGATGGCTGCGGGTTTTTTTTAATGTATTACTATAGGAAATATGCGAACCATGTGTTTGACTAATTGATGACCCTTGAATTTACGGATGCTCTGCTTTTTCAGCTACCTTTCTTTGGGTTAGTCTTCTACTTCTTTGGCTACTCTCTCACCAGGAGTGTTATGGAGGGAGGAGCCATAGGGCCCCCTGAGAGCCACTACGAGGAAGGCAAGATGCCGCCCTGTCATCCCACGTCGCAGATGACGTCGCAGAAGCGTACTTGCAACGTTTCTGAAGGGTTTAAAATGAAATATCAGAATGTTCCAAACGGCATTTCAGATTCCATCCAGGCCGGCTGAAACTTCCAAAAGCAATGTCTGAAGCATCTTCGGGTGGTCTGCCATCGCCAGATCCCTCCGCTTGTATTCATACAAAAAGAAAATGCCTGGACATAGTCTGACCCCCCCAGTTGTTTCCGTCGATTTGTCTACACCTTGTTTGTGACTTCCCCAGGGCTCTCGATTCCTCCCCTAGCGGCGGCCGGGTCTTGACGACTGGGAGCCTGTCTTTCAGTCTTCGTTGAGTCGAGACAAGCCGCACAACAGGTTATTCTGCCTCGCCGACCTGTGAGAGGTAGTTGTTACTGCCGTCTTAGGGTCTCCTTATTTTCGATAAGTTATGTGCCATCTCGAGTCGCCAGTTGTGTTTCGGTATCTGCCAAAAGGCTACTCATATCATCAGACTATCTCACTGATATGTGGTTGTGTCCGAGAAAAGACCTCGAATGCGCTGACCTGTCTGACCTCGAATGCGCCGGCCCGTCTGCCTGTCATGACAAGACTGATCCGAGATGACTGCGATGTTCGCATCTTCTGATATAATATAGCTGCTGGATTGGGAAACCGTATATAATAACGAGGGACGGGGGTTACGGGCATCATCTGCAGTGCCATGGAAGTCAAGCACTGCGGAGATGACGCTTTGCCAAGTTGTCCCAACAAGAGCAACGATGTCTTTCCGGGTGGTGTTGTTTCCCACGAAAGAGCTTCCGACTGCGAGTTCGAAAACATGGAAGATTCTAGGGATTTCGGCCTGTTCCGTGACTTTGAGTTCTGCGAGAGCAACGGGTTCGACGAGGCAAGACTTTTCTCTGACTTCCAGCGATATGAAGAGCAGCTTGAAGCCATCTCATATCACGGGCTCCTGGATAGTTTGAAGTATGATATTGCTACCCCCTCGATCGAAACATGCCTCAAAGAAATTGCAGGGTTTGGTGGAATCTCATCGGATATTCGGGTCGAGTGTGCTGCAGAGAGAAGTTGGGCGCTACCTTTGACAACGTCGCTGGAGATTCTGAATCGATACAAATGCGGGTTGAAACGGATGAGGGATACACGCGACGGGATCAGAGCTCATGACCTGTCAACTGTTGACATGATCAGGATTGCGGGTGCAAAATTTATCCAGTCTTCCACGTCGCGTGATGCCAATGGGAATTTGTCGGCCCATCCATATGATCACTACCTTAATGGATACCCAGAAGAAGTAAAGAGGAATGTGCGGCTCGCCATGATTCTCCTCGCGGCTGCTGAGAAGGTGGGGGCTCAAAAATTTGAGGCTGCAATCGAGTTCCTTGACCAATGTGATGGGTTGTCCAGTGCCTGCGGAAATTCGGTCGAGAGGATAGTGCACCACTTCTCAGGGGCACTGCGGGAGAGAATTGATCGGGAAAAGGGAACTGTTTCTGAAAAGGGCTTGGGGAGGAGGCTGACCTTAGATATCGACGCGGAGATCATGAAGCCGAGTGTACCAGTCCTCATGACTCACCAGCAGATCCCATTTTTCCAACTCCAGCAGCTTTGTACTATGCAAACGATCATGGAAAATGTGGCAGAATCAAAGAAAGTCCACGTGATCGACCTGGGAATACGGAATGGCTCGCAGTGGGTCATTTTGATGCAAGCCCTGGCCGCCAGGCAAGAAAACCCGGTTGAGCTTTTGAAGATAACGGCGATCGGGACCTTTTCCCCTGAGTTGATTGAGGGAACTGGTAAGAGATTAGAGGAATTTGCAGAAGACTTGAAACTGCCGTTTTCGTTCAATATCATCATGTTGTCAGACATGAATGACTTCAGAGAAGACCTGATCGGCTTGCAGGACAATGAAACCGTCATCGTTTACGCCCAGTTTCTGCTGCGAAGCATGATTCCTCATCCCGACCGGCTTGAATTCATCATGTCAGTTATCAAAAGGATAAACCCAATCATAATGGTAGTGGCGGAAATCGATGCCAACCTCAATTCTCCTGTTTTTGTCACCCGCTTCGTCGATGCACTATTATACTACAGCGCGTTCTTTGACAGCTTTGAGGATTGCATGAAGAGAGATGACGAGAACAGAAAGTTCACCGAGTGTGTACTTTTTGCGAAAGCAATCAGCACCATAGTAGCCGCCGAGGGTGAAGAAAGGAGTGAACGACATGTGAAACTGAATGTGTGGAGGGCATTCTTTCACCGGTACAGAATGATTGAGGTCGGACTTGGGATTTCATCTATGAACCAGGTGGCTTTGATGAAGAATAGCTTGCCTTGTGCGAAGTCCTGCACGCTTGCGATGAACGGAAAAAGCCTGGTGATTGGATGGAAGGATACTCCGATTTGCTTCCTTTCCACATGGAAGTTTCCAGGGACATCCGAACATGACGTTTAGGCTGCTGGTGCGATAATCAAAAGGGATGTCGAGGACGCCGTATTTCGTATTTCTCGTCTCTGTATGTATAGGACAAGGTTCATGAAAAACTAGTTGTTCTGAAGGATTCTGGTTCTATTAACTGAGACGGACAACTGCCATTTCCATGGATGTTTTGTCGGATTGTTCAGCGACAAGTTTTTCTCATGCATCGATCCCACATGCTCGCAAAGAACAACAGCCTACCTTAATGGCCGATTGCTTTACCATCTTAAGTCCCCGAGTTTGCAGTTACTTTATAGTAAGTTATGCTTGGTTCATAAAGAGAGGAAGAATTCGGTACATGACAGGGACATTTGCCGGCAAAGATTTTGTAGTTGCTAGACACTGGCGTACGACTTCCCACTAAATCACAAAGACGGATGCTCTCGACGTAGTTCGGAATGGAGGTTGTTCACTTGTTGCCCGGGTCGACTTTTGCTTCAAACTGCAGGAGACGAGAGTCTGCCGACCCTGTAGAGGTGAAGTCTTGTTGTTCGGCTGATCCACATAGCACGCATCTTTGATTGTGAAGAAACAACTGCAACATTCTGGATGTTAAAAATTGGCCGCTACTGATGTCTCGAGTAAAGGCACGAACAAGCCTGGCCGCAGATGGCTTTCCATATGCATAATGATCTGGACCAGAGTCAGATCATGGTCATTTGATAAATGTGAATGAATACAAAGAGAGAAGCCTCATGGGATATTATTTCCCCTGAAAGCCAAAGAGAGAAGCCTCAAGAACAAGAAGTTGGGTCACCTTCGTATAGGAAGATTGGGGAGACCATGTTTATTTATTTATTTTTATCTTGTTATTGATGTCGTTGTCTGTAGTTCATTGTATTGTCTGTAGTTGATTTTAAGCGTGAACCCATTTTCTTAATGTGAATCGTGTTTTATAATTATTTTTCAGCCGAACAAGTGGCCTTGTCTGAGCTGGGATACTTGCTTCTCCCGGCGTTTGACGGCAGTGTCAAACTGAGATGGCGGAACCAGCCAGCAAAAGATTGCAGATATTCCAGAAGGATTTCAATCCGTTTTCAGCTTATGATTTCCATCGAGTAGACATCTTGGAGGAATTAATTTCCTCTGATTGCCTAGGAGAGAAGATGCAAGAACAATCAGTTCCCAGTGACGACGGATTTCTTGACTATCTGCAACACGATGTTGAATCTCCGCCCCTTGTGACCTGTCTCGAAGAAATTGCGGAGCACTGGAGGACTAGTGCAGAGGAAAAGGAGATCGTTGGAAAGGACCCAAATCCAGCTTCATTGACTGCACCCATTCTCAAGTATCGCGGACAATGGGTGCGGAGGACTCCTTGTCTATCCACCATGGATATCTTGAGAGCTGCCATGAAGAAACATGTCGAAGCACCACCTACCAATGCTATTGACGATGGCAGTCTTTAACAGGTGGAGTTGCTCATCGCTGCAGCGGAGAAAATTGGGTGCCGGAGGTTCGATGAGGCTTTAATGTTGCTGGACAGCTGTGACCAGTGCTCGAGTGATTCAGGAAACCCGGTTGAGCGGTTAGTGTTTCACTTCTCCAATGCTCAACACGAGAGGATTCATCAGGATGCCACTCCCTCCTCCTTGAGGTTCCCAGTTAACCGCTTCGTAGAGAGGTTTAGTTTGCTGGGGATCTCAAGATGAGCTTCAGTCAGTCCTCCCATCTTAGCGATCTACCATAACATCCCCTTATTCCAAGTCCTGGATTTCTGTGCAATGCAGACGATTGAGGAGCATGTGGTGACAGCGAGGAGGATCCACAACAAGCAAGAAAGAGGACAGACAGCTGGTTATATTCAAAATTAGATTATTTAAGACATAATTTTTTCAAGTGTAAGCGACGGGGGTTGAAAATTTCCGTCATTGATTTAGGAGGGGATATTTCGGTAATTCCCCAAACTCGAAAAGAGCACAACGTCGGTTGCCCATGGACGTCCCCGGGCAGCCGTCGGCGGAGGAGGAGGTGACGACCACCACATGGCTTAGGAAGCATCGCCATCTATACACAGCTGCTACTCGGCATCCTCTCATCCTCAGCATTAGGGACGGCACTGTCGACCTCGATTCGTTCCGACGGTGGCTCGTCAGTGCCGGATCCCAGTAACATTTTCGCAGATTACCCTAGTTTTGTGAGCGAGACTGATCGGGATTGCTTAAATTGTGGCAGGGGCAGGATTACCTGTTCGTTAGGGCTTTCACCGCGTTCCTCTCGAGCGTGCTGATGAAAGCCTGGAAGCAATCCGGTGACGAATCATCCGATTTGGAAGTGCTGCTTGGGGGCTTATCGGCTTTGCGCGACGAGATCGCCTGGTTCCAGGAAGAAGCCACAAGGTGGGGCATCGGATTGTCTGGAATCGTCCCTCGCGAAATCACTCGGGGATATATCCGGTCGGTAACCATCATCGAATCCTCAACCTTCATCGGAACGTAAGCCGCTGCCGATTTTTGCTTCTTTCTTACTACTGCTAATTAGGTTTCTGGAGGAACTGATGAAGCCGGACATGGAGTACGCAACCGTGGCTACGGCACTGTGGGCAATCGAGACCGTCTACCAGCAGAGCTTTGCGTTCTGCCTGGAGGAGGGGTCGGCCATCCGTCCTGAGCTGGTAGGGGCATGCGAGAGGTGGGGGAACAACGCATTCGGCCAGTACTGCCACGAACTCCAAAGGATTGCGGACTGTCAGTTGACGAAGGCCTTGAAGGATGACCTCGAGAGGG